>JANAVB010029843.1:0-45487 GCA_029216955.1 Iris pallida | reverse complement strand
GTTAAAGGGAAGGCAATGTGTGTGTGTATACAAGTGAGTGTGTGTGTGTGTACAAGTAAGTGAAAACTGTGAACAGTGAGGGGTTCTCAGATTTTTACATGTGTGTGTACAAAACATATGAGTGAGAGTGTGCTAAAGTAAGTGAGATAGACAGGTGTCTGTAGGATTGTTCTCAGGTGTGTGACTGTTACAGTAACAGGGAAAGGAAGGAAAGGAAACAAATTTTATTCATTTCAGTTCAGTTTCTGTCCCAATTTCAAAATCCCATATTAAATCTAATTCAAGACCAAAACATCCCAATTCACACACAAGTAGAATAAACATAGGAGAACAACATTAGGGTAATAAACCATATTTAACAGCATTTAAATAGGTAAAATAGACTGCCAAAGTTCAAATTAGAAAACTGGAAATTTCTGAAAATACAAGGTATCAGGATTTCGGGGAAATTGAAAAATGTAAATAAAAAACAACTTAAATACAAAATTAAAAGTTGGTAACCTAATATAGGGTGTGCACGTGTCCCAGGAGGTGTTTCGTGTCCACCACAACGTGAAACGACGTGTCCATTCAATTAAACCTAAGACAGCACAAAACTGGACAATAAACCAGTGCAGTCTCATGCACACAGTGCACGTGTGTCATGCACCCGACATAGACCAAACCAGGACATGAGCTCACAACCCTAGGTTCGCCATACATAGGGCTACCTACATGTCACCCTGATTTGGTCGACGTGTCTCCGTGTCGTGTCAATCAGAGAGTATCAGAGCTCGAATATCGACTGAACAGAACCCAGTACAAAATCAGTACAGAGTCTCGTATTCCCTCGACACGATACGAGGACACATGAGACTTGGCACACGTGGTGTCAGCCAATGCCCCTAGCACGTGTCAAGTGGTTTCGTGTCGATCGCCGTGTCCGTAGAGAAATTCACCCCGAGTAGTAGGGGAATACAGTAGCTGCGTGCGGTGTCCAAACCCGGTGTTCGTGTCCAATTTTTGACACGAGACGAAAACAAACTCAGACCACTGGAAAACATCAACCCACACCTAGATCTAAATTCCTATTCAAACATAATTTGAAAACCAAATCGAAATGCCCTTTGGGGTATTTCATTAAACACCTATATGTAGGGACTGATACTTGTCCATTTAGGACACGAAATGGACACGAAACCTAGGTTTAGGTATACCTACAGTTAGGGTAGACCTAGGGCTTTCCAAATATGCAAAGAAACTGGAATTTTAATGGTGTTTAAATAGTTTTACCTATTGGTGTCCAAAAGCAAGAAAAGCTTCAATAGGGGGTGGTTCTCCTTGCTAGACAATCCTTCCAAATTATGCCAAAGCTGAGGTTTATGTCATGCCCCAGAACCAGAATACTGGAGAGTGGGGGCAGACATAGCCAGCTACGTATATTGAAATGGATTCCATCTCGCTATACGGTCACGGCTGTCTAGATACATGAGGGTTTACTACAAGCCAACAGTCTCCTATGGTCATGAACAAGCCTATTGTCTCAATCACAAGCAAGTAAATAGATGTTACAAGATGTATGATCATTAAATATACAATAATAAGGCGTCCCAAATATTACATATTCAGCTGATCATGAAGCTAGTCGTTACAAAATGTTAGGACTAGCAAGAGTTTAGTCATACATGATCAACCCTAGGATCTATCAATCATGTTACAACACCGTAGGCAGACTAGTAAGTGCAACCGAGCTAAACAGGTGCTCGTCGGCTAAACGCCTCAAAAGAATATTTTTACAATAAAGTGGGAGAGCAAAAATAAACCCACTCGTTGCCCGGGTTACGTCTGGTGTTCACCATCGGACTGGAAAAGCGGTGGATCCTCTGGAGCTGCTCCAAAATCTGGCCATACAAAACCAGCTGGGTCAGATCCCAGAAAGAGCAAGTGCCACAAAGAAAGCTTCACTTAGGAACTAAAACCAGCAATCAGCACAAGATATAATAAAAGTAAGAACTGGAAATTAAGGAAATACATCAGGATGATATACGACGAGATAACCATAGGACTATTCAGATAACCAGGTTACAAACCGTAAACCAAACAAGGACCGGGGTTGTAACCCTTCATCTGAACGGAACTTGGTTCCCACCATTTATCGGCAAGATAATATAAAAATCAGGATATGTAACAGGATCAAGACAAGACTAGACTTGGTTAGACTCCATCCAATCATTTCACGGCCAAGCAAGAATTACGGCTTGATACTTTAACTAACTAGGGTTATCACAGGCCTAATTACTAGCAAGATGCAGTGAGATTATTCCACAGCCACAAGCCCTGCAGACCATCCAGGTTACCCAGGTCAAATTAGGGGTTGAATTCAGGTGGGTACACCATCCAGGAAACGCATGTACCCTTAGGTAGCTTGAAGGGTGCAACACATGACAGTGTACTGGAAATGTGCCCTACTACGACGGCAGGCTACAGATCCCAGGCGCGCCCAGGTAACGGGATTGCCTGTAGCTGGGAAATCTCTTCATGACTAATGTGTTAATCTAGTTATTAACCTTAGTCCATTTCAATAGGTACTCCTGACCGTGGTACTCAGGAGCTCCCTCCCTAGACATGATGCAAGACAGGACTGGTTTATTTGTACAAGCACAATCGCCCACGGTGTCCATGTTATTATACAGGTCATGTCATGTCAGGTAGCCGTCGCAACAGCTTATCAGATATAATCATGTCAGGTGTACTTGTCAGGAGTGCGCCACGACGGGCCACTATCAGGTCATGCCAGGTCACTTATCAGGAGTGCACCACTACGGGTCACCATCGTGTTATGCTAGTTCCTTGTCATACCATGTCATGTACAATAGTTATTCCAAACATAATAAAAATCAAGTTCATGACAAAAGGCGTAAGGATATAAAATGGGCGTAAAATATCTAATAAAATATCCATATTCAGGGCTATAGAAGAGCCATGCGGCTAAGGCCTATGCGGCCAGAAAGGGTGAGACTCATGCGGCCCAATTAGGAGAGCGCACGCGGCCAGGGTCACTGGATTACATGCGGCCAAGACAAGGGGGCGCATGCGGCTGGAAGGGAGCAAGGGCGCATGCGGTCAGGAAAAAATCTCCATGCGGCCAGGAAATAAAGGATGTACATGCGGCTAGGATAAATCGAACTCATGCGGCCCAGACTAAGAAGTCCATGCGGCTGAATTGATATGGGGTCATGCGGCCCAAAATCCGAGTTCATGTGGCTCAAATAATTTTGGCCTCAAGACAAGGCGGGCGCGCAGCGTATGCGGCTGCAGGAATGGAGAATGTCTCATGCGGCTGGAAGGGGATCAGGGTCTATGCGGCTCGAGGATCCAGTCAGTCATGCGGCTGAGAGGAACTGAGAACTTATGCGATTAGGTTCAATTCGTATTCTTGCGGCCAAGGATGAAAGCAGTCTTATGCGGCCAGGACGCAAGGGCCTCATGCGGTTTAAGAATAGACACTCAGTCCATGCGGCTGAATCACTTGCCGCATGAATTGCCATGCGGTCAAGTCAAGCACTGTTCTTCTTCTCCAAATTTCAGAGAAGAAGAACACCATGAACCCAAGCTTCCAAGCTCCATAAAACCTTCATCCAGAGCCCAAATCCGAACTTCCATAGGTCAAAATGGGGTGAACGAGATTCTCTACAACATGGAACCATCAAAACTAGAAAATAACAAATTAAATAGATCAAAACCCAAGAAATCCAAAAATGAAATAAACTTAGATCTACAAGAATCCAGCCATGTTAATGAGAAATGTCAAATACTAAAGTGCTTTAGAATGTAGTAAAGAAGAGAATGGAGCAATAAAATCAGAGTTCCTCCATGAAGCAAATTGTACTTGCCTAGAGCTCACTCTCCCTCTCTCTGGTAGGTAAGAAGTAAATGAGGAAGAAGAAGATGAGATTAATGAAGAGAGAGAAAAAATGGGCTAATAATATAATGGTGGTGGTAGGTAGGTAGTTCATCCAAGGGTTCATCATGAACCCAAGCAAAATCAAGCCAGGCCGAACCAACCAACCCGAACCAGGAATACCAAGCCAAGAAGGAAATGCCAAGCCAGGAAATCATGCAATAAAAATACGTACACGTATTCCAAGAATACGTGATACGAACCACCGCCAGGCATTACAACTCTACCCACCTTAAAAAATTCCGTCCTCGGAATTTATCAAGAGGCTAGAGGAGCAATGACAAGCTATATTAATCACATGCAAGCTATAACTAGGCAGACAATCACTCATTCAAGCAAGGAATCGAAGGCATGAGGCATAAGAAAGACATTATACCTCACGAGTCAAACAAGTCGGGATATCGCGATCGGATATCATCCTCACGCTCCCACGTTGACTCCCCCAAAGAGTGATGACCCCAAGCAACTCGGACTAACTTGATAGTCTTGTTCTTGAGGATCTTCTCTCTCTCGGTCCAATATAGATACGGGCCTCTCCTCATACGAAAGGTTGGTACCAACAACCAATTCCGAATGATCTAGGATGTGGTTCGGGTCCGGGATATACCGTCGTAATTGGGATACATGGAACACGTCATGCACCTCGCTTAGCGACGGCAGAAGAGCGAGATGATAGGATACATCTCCTACTCGCTCTAGAATGTCAAATGGCCTTATATACCTAGGACTAAGCTTTTCTCGCACGCCGAAATGAATGACGCCACGGTTAGGCAAAATCCTCAGGAATACATGGTCACCGACTGAAAATCTAGAGGGCGCCGATGAGAATCGGCCCAATGGCGCTGGCGATCTTGGGCAACTCGAAGATGATCTCGGACCCTTCTGACCACTTCAACTGTCTGAGCGATCATTTCTGGACCAAGCATTTGTCTCTCTCCAACATCATCCCAGGCTAGCGGGGATCTGCACTTCCTACCATACAGTGCCTCGAACGGTGCCATCTGGATACTTGGCCTGGAAACTGTTGTTGTACGAGAATTCCACCAGGGTAAGTGATCTTCCCATGAACCACCGAAGTCAAGTGTGCAAGACCGCAACATATCTTCAAGAGTCTGGATCGTACGCTCCGACTGACCATCTATCTGCAGATGATACGCTGAACTGAACTAGAGACGAGTTCCCAAACTCTCCTGCAGGCTACGCCAAAAGTGCGACATAAACCTTGAATCTCTGTCCGAGGTGATACTGACTGGCACTCCGTACAACCTGACAATCTGCCTGAGGTACATCTTCGCTAGCTGAGCCGTCGACTGACCAACTCTGAACGGAAGGAAGTGAGCTACCTTCGTGAGCCGATCAACTATAACCCAGATAGCATCTCTGCCAGCTGGGATCTAGGTAATCCAGTCATGAAATCCATGGTTACATGCTCCCACTTCCATTCTGGAATCGACAAGGGCTGAAGAAGTCCTGCTGGTCTCTGATGTTCGGCCTTGACTTGTTGGCAAACCAAACACCGAGAGACAAACCGAGCTATCTCCCGCTTCATGCCATTCCACCAGAAGTGCTGACGGATATCTCGGTACATCTTCGTACTGCCAGGATGGATGGAATACTGAGAACTGTGTGCCTCTGCCATGATCTCCCGTCTGATTTATCTACTGGGCACACAAAGACGCTTCCCATGCCTAAGTGTACCGTCCTCATGAATGCATAACTCTGGTCTTCGTCCTGCCTCACACTCTGCTCTGAGTCGCTGAAGCTTGGAATCTGTTGACTGCGCCATCCGGATCCTCTCGACTATAGTAGACTGAACCTGCATACTGGCCATCAATGCTACATTGGAAGGGAAAACAACTTCTATACCCATCTTCTGAAGATCTGCTAACAGCTCTGGTTGTGCTGTTAGAAAATAAACTCCGGCTCTCCTGCTCAAACATCGCAACAACATTGGCCTTCCCAGGATGACACTGTAGGTTGACATCATAATCCACAAGAAGCTCCAGCCATCTCCTCTGATGCATGTAAAGATCCTTCTGGGTGAAAACATACTTCAGGCTCTTATGGTCGGTGAAAATCTCCACCCTGTCTCCATACAAGTAGTGCCTCCACAACTTAAGTGCAAAACCACTGCTGCCAGCTCCAAGTCATAGGTTGGGTAATTTCTCTCATGATCACGAAGTTGTCGTGACGCATAAGCTATTACCTTCCCATGCTGCATCAGAACACATCCTAAACCTCTGCCCGAAGCATCACAATACACTGAGAATCCTCCTCCGGTCCCATCGGGAAGCATAAGAATGGGAGCTGTTATCAGGCCTCGCTTCAACTGCTCAAAGAACTCTGACACTCTGCTGTCCAAGCAACTGCACATCCTTGCGGGTCAACTGCGTCAATGGCGCTGAAATTCGAGCAAAATTTGAAACAAACCGTCGGTAGTAGCCGGCCAATCCAAGAAAACTACGAACCTCTGCAACTGTGCTGGGCACTGGCCATGACTCAATAGCCATAATCTTCTGGGGATCCACTTCCACTCCTCCTCTGGTGATGATATGACCCAAGTACTAAATACGATCAAGCCAGAACTCGCATTTACTGAACTTGGCATATAACTGGTGCTCCCTGAGAATCTGAAGAACCACACAGAGATGCTGCTCATGCTCCATATCACTCTTGCTGTAGACCAAGATGTCATCCAAGAACACAATCATGAACTGATCCAAGTAAGGCATGAAGACGCGATTCATGAGATCCGAAATACGGCTGGCGCATTGGTTGCTCCAAAAGGCATATAAGGAACTCCCAATGCCCATACCTCGATCTAAAAGCTGTCTTTGGGATGTTCTGCTCTCTGACTCTGATCTGATGATAACTGAGCGCAAATCAATCTTCGAGAATACTGAAGCCCCCTTGAGTTGATCAAAAGTCATCTATCCTCGGAAGAGGATATCTGTTCTTGATTGTTACTGAGTTCAAGGTACGATAATCAACACATAACCTGGACGTACCATCCTTCTTTTTCACAAGAAGCATCGGGGCTCCCCAAGGCGATCCACTAGCACGAATGAATCCCTTGGTTCTGAGTTCTTCAATCATCTTGTACAAGATCTCCAATTCTGACGGCGCCATCCTGTAGACTCTCTCTGATACTGGAGCTGTCCCGGGAATCAGTCTATAGTGAACTCGATCTCCTGCTCTGGAGGCATACCTGGTAGCTCTTCTGGGAAAACATCTGGGAACTCATCCACTATCCTGGGCAACTGCACTGCTACTACTGCCATCCGCAATACTGGAGGAAGGCTCAACTGCGCCTCTGGAAAATAAAAACTCTGGCTCGCCTGGAATGCTAAAAACACCCTGTCGATATGGCAGTCTATTCTAGCATACTGGTTCCTCAACCAATCCATCCCTAGGACCACATCATAATCGACCATCGGGAATTCTATCAATCTAGCGGGAATTCTCTACCTCTAACTACGATCCGACACGAGGAAAATACTCTTCTACTCTACTCCCAAAGTCCGTTACCAGTAAGTATATTGAGCCTTACTGATAATGACTCGAGCTCCAATCCTATCCGTGTCGATTCATGCAGACATAAAAGAATGCGATGCACCAGAATCAAATAAAGCTGAAGCTGGAAGGAGTTGACGAGAATAGTACCTGCCACTACCTCACCTGGTGCCAATCCTTCCTCTGCGGTCATCACCATAGCCTAACCATGCCTTCGGGGCTGGTCCCCTCTGCTGAAATCCTCGCTGCCTGCTCTGACTCAAGGCTTGGGCTTGAACATGCTGCTGGGGTTCTGCTGCTGGAACATCTGGGACTGAGCGGCAAGCCTCGGTAATGGTACTGCTGTTGCTGCTGGAACCGGTTCTGGTCCTCTCCACCGAAGAGCTAGAAAGGTTGGATGATGATGAGCCACCCCTATTCGGGAAAGATCCAACCCTATGGTCTGCTGCTCCACAAGCCAGGCATAATCCCTGCGCCCTGTGATATTCTGCCACTACATGGCTGGCTTCCCACAATGAGAACATCCCACTGCGGAAGTCTACTTCTGTTTCGCTGCTGCTACTGAGGGTACGTCGGGATGGAATACTGAACCGACGTTACGGAGGCCGCTCACACTCGAGCTCCAATAGTCAAAGCCCTGGCTGCCGAGGCTGGTGCTGAAGACTGATTTATATCTGGCCGTGAGATCTCTTCCGACCTTCGACCCTATCCACAATCCTCTGGGAGGTATACTCATGCCTCCGGGCTACTCTCAAGACTGCATCAAAAGTCTGATGCTCAAACTGCTCAACTGCCAATAAGATCTCCAGGTGAAGCCCCTGCTGGAATCGCTGGCTCTATCATACTCGGTTGCCACTAAGGTGGGAGCAAACCGACTGAGTCTGGAAAACTCGGCCGTATATCCATCGACCGTCCTTCCTCCTTGCTTCAAGTTGGTGAATCGGTCTGCAGATCATACCGAGCTACAGTATCAAAATACTTGGTCTGGAATCTTTCTCTGAACACCGCCCAAGCAATGGGTGCTGCTAATCCAACGGCCTGAGCTGCCCACCAGCTGCGGGCAAGATCTAACAACTGCAGGCGCACCACGGCTACCTTCTCATTCTCTGGGTCCTGGCTGCTTCTAGAATCACCTCTGTGTCCTGAAGCCAAGCATCTGCGGCGATCGCATCTTCACTACCGTCGAAGAAGGGAGGGTTCAAGCGCTTGAAGCTGTTGGCCGCGCTGTTACCCGATGACCACCCCGGGTCAAAGCATCCGCCACTGCCTGTTGCAAGGCCTCTCCACGACGATCTTGAGAAGCTATCAAGGTCCTGACGGTCCTACTAATGTGCCATCATCAGCTCGCAGGCTGGACTGGCTGGACTGGTGGCTCTCTATCAGAAGGCACGACTCTGGAGGCTACTCCGGAATGCTGGGCTTGATCTCCGGGTTGTTGCTGGTCCGCGGAAGGTTAAGCCCCTATTTTTCAATTTTAGTTTTATTAGTGCTAATTAATTTTTAATGCTAATGTTGGCCTTAAAATATTTTATTAGGATTTTTAGGAATTTTCTATAATTTTTAAATGAGTTTTATATATAAAAATATCACTTTGCAAATTATTTAAAATTTATTAAATAGGTTTTGCAATTTTTGAAATGTTATTTATATCAGTTTGTAATAAATTATTTGTTCTTAATTGAGGAATGCAAATATTATTTTGTATTTTAATAGTGAAAAACCCCTTTTGTAATTTCCTAATCTCTAGGGCCCTAGTGTAAATTACCAACCCCCCCCGACCAACTCTCTCTCTCCTTCAGCTCCCCACCCACCCCCGTTGACCCGCTCGGCTGCCCACCGACACAACCGCCCTGCCCGCCCCCTTTCTCGGCTGCCCCCACCGCCTCCAAAGCCCCTATAAATATCCCCCTCTCCCCCCCGACCTAGCTACCACCTCCACGACCACCGACGACCGCCACAGCCCCGCTCCTCCACAAACCCTAGATCTAACCCTAGCTCCGGCAAGACCCCCAGCGCCGCCCCTACGCCGAGCACCACCGCCCGCAACCACCACCGATAGGTTCGCCGCAGTGAGGCGAACACGTCGCCACCGGAGCGCCCTGACCCCGACGTCTCCTCCGCCCGTCAGCACCATCGAACCCCCCTCCAACCGCCGGACACGTAGGTAACACTTAAATCGTGTCGTGCTGTCTCGCCTTCACGCAGGAGACTCACCAGGACACGACGAGCTCAGTGCTGTGCTCGAACACACGAGACTGTGCTCGTACGTGTCGTGCTAAGCAATGACATGAGAAATCCTGTGTCCTTAACTGTCTGGACACAGGACAGTTTATATTTTTTTTTATGTATAAACTATCCTAACCTAAATAAATTAAACAAAACTCAACTCTAACCCTACACTGAGCTCGGCTGACCCCCTGGCCAGCCCGACCCAACTCACCCGAACCCCCCCCCCCCCCCCCCCCCGCTGGGCCGAGTTCGAGCCCCCCCTGCTGTCTTTCCTTTTCTTTTTCTTTTCTTTTTTTTTTCCTTTTTCTTTTCTTTTGTTATTTAGTATATTATATATATGTATATACATATTTGTATTATATATAATTATATATACTGTATTTATGTATATATACTTACTGTTTTTCTTATGTATATATGTATATACTTTACTCTTGTACTTTATTATCTATGTATATATACATATATATGTATGTTACATATATATTTATGTATATATAATATATATATATATATATATATTTCCTTGTGTATATATATATATTATATATATATACTATTATATGTATATGTATACATTATTTGTATTATATCTATATATATATATATATATATATATATTATATATATTATCTAATATATATTATATTATATAGTGAGTATTTTCTATAGTATGTATATATCATATATTTGTATATATATTATAATATATAGTTGAGAATTTTCCTATATATATATATTTTTTTTTTTTAAATATCCCTATATTTATATATATATTATTTCCTATATGTATTTTACTTAGCTAGTGTAAATTATTTATATAAAATAATGTTCATACTTTTATAGTTACTATGTAAAACTTTACCTTATTAAATATTATATTTATTTTGCATTTCTACCACTTGGTATTTTCTATATATTTAAATTACTGCAACCATTTGGTGTCCAAGCCTAGCATGGGTATTTGGGCTCAAATGTGTTTTCACACATTCAAGACCTGTACCATCATGGACTTGATTCATGGCCTTGGGTCCTGTATTTGAACTTTGGTTCAAATTATATACATGGACAAAATACGCAGATAATTAACTATTGGTGCATTACTGTTTTGATTTTCTAAAAATACTTAAAGTATTGCTAAAATTATGGAAAAATAGTTTTTAGATACTAGTTAAGTCAGCTAATTTAGTATAATTTTTGTAGTATTTAATTACTGTTTGCCCCTATTTGGCATATGAAACCAAACTCATTTTCTGTATACTTAGGAACTGATTTTTATAAATATTTGTACTGTTTAATAAATTCCAGAAAATTATAATAAATTTCTATAGTTAGCAAGGATCGTTTTGGTACTTTGTTTTATGCAAAACTAGGCTTTTGTCTATCTCTAAAATTGTTAGAACATAATGATCTTTTGATTTATTTATTGATTAATTACGACTTGTAGCTTTTGTGTTATTTGGAGTTTTAGTCGTGTTGAACCCTATCCCTCACTAGTGTAAAGACCCTAGAAAGTTAGTTAACATAGTGTGTCACCCCCATTGGTCTCCTATGCCAAGTCATCATTTTGGCTAGGTGCCCAATCACAAGTCGTGTTTTCACCAAGTGTCCTAGTGTTTTAGCTTAGTGTAAAACTAAGTTGTTGTATTTACTTCTACAATGATGAGCTACCAGACATCCATAGCATTGTTATCGCAGCTTGTTTTTGTTTTGCTTTGGCTAGAGGCAAGTACTTTCTACGAACTTTACATACTGCTATAAACCATAAAAATTGTGAATCACCAAACCATGTTAAATGTTGATCCTTGGGGTAGCAAGTTAGAACTTTACATGTTGTATTACTTCAGTCTCGATCATGTTTATACCGTATCTCATAATATCTCACATGCTAAATAACGGGTTAAGGGGAAACTGCTAGTAGTGTACGTGATCATGACCCCCTTCTCCGTATGTATTTACCGAGCACCGCTACATTCTATATATCTGTGTCGTATGTCTGGTCCCGCGTTTGTGTATGGATATACACCGATGCCGTTATGTGTACTGTGCACATCAGAAAATTGATATACCGCTGTACATCCTGATTACCTATTGACTGATCACTCACCTACTACAGTTTTAAACTTTAAAATGTATATCTATCGCCATGCTAAAACATACCTAAAACTGAACCAACATGATATGTCATTTCCTTTTCATCACATGATCAGTATTATATGTTTGTTAGATTTAGTACTTGTTTCCGTCCTGACAGGATAACGTTGTAGGTGTCCTTACTGAGGAGGAGTTACTCTGTGACACATACTATGGAGATACTGCCGAGGATCCGGCTCTGCTTTACGAGGATGTTCCTGCGGGGAACCTCGCCTAGTTGTCTTTTGTTTACTTAGACTTTTGAGAGTAGACATGTATTAGACTATATCATTTTGTAACTGGACATGTATCCAGTTTTACATTTCAGTTTACTTGTACTTGGATATTTTACTATATACGACGACTTTTGTGTTTGGAGCATTTATATTCTTCTTCACTTATAGAACTGTTAGCACATTTTAGTCTTATCCTGTTGTCTCTAGAACAGCTTACTGCGCTTTATCTAAGCGTAGGCTGGACATGGCTCGGCCCGGCCCGACAATTTGGGTAACGGGTCGTGACATGTTTTTTTGGCGGCCCATGCAGGTCCTGACTAACTGTTTGGTTACGTTATTGTACCAAGCATACCTGCAATTAGGAACTTAAGGTAATTAGACAACATTAGGAAAGACGCTTAGAACACTTAGAGGAATGCTAGGATTGCAACATAGGAATACATCACATGTTTGCTATTATAATTAGATTTTCTTGCATGTGATTGCTTACTTTAAATAAGTCCTTATAGTCTTTTATGTAATTTAGATGGTGCTTACTCGTTCATCCCAGTATGTTACCCCCGAGAATGGGGCCCTCTTTATCCAGTCAGCTGACCAGTCGACTGATACACCTCCACCTACCACATTTCCCTACTCCACAGATTCGCAGACCCAGATACCACCTTCCACATCCCAGTCCCAGCAGGCCCCGATACTTCCACCACCCCCTATCACTATACCCACCCAGGCTCCGTCACACTCGACGGGACCCAGCTGCTCACACTGATCCAGGGGTTCCTAACAACCCATCAGGCAGACTACCCTACTCCGCCAGAGCATGGAGCGTTCTGAGGGACGTCCCGTGGTCCCCCACATGTAGAGCCACGACAGAGAGCGGGGACGGTCAAGGACTTCATGGGTCTGAATCCCAAGGAGTTCTCAGGGACTGAGGGCATAGTAGGAGCTGATGACTGGCTAGATTCTGTAGAGAGGAAGCTTCTGGGAGTTAGGATGCCGGATGACCTTCAGGTCGAGGCAGCAGGATTTCTGCTGATAGACTTAGCAGGAGTCTGGTTCAGGAATGAGCCGTGTTCGCGAGAGGTAGAGCCCCCTGGGACCAGTTCGAGATCCAGTTCAAGAAGAAATTCTTCTCGACCACTGCTAGAGTAGCCATGGGGCTACGATTCCAGAACATCCAGCAGGGAACCGTTCTGTTGATGACTATACGGGAGAGTTTTCGCTTGAGCCGTTTTGCTCCTAGTCTGGTCGTTGATCCAGAGGAGATGACCCGTAGGTTTTGCCATGGTCTAGTTCCAGACATTGGCATTCTTATAGTGGCGAACGGTACGACTGACTACTACCAGAGCCTAGAGTTGGCCCGGAGCATCGAGGAGCGTCTTCTGCTAGCAAGAGGCCGGCTTCTGTACATCATGAGGGACCGTCCAAGCGTCAGGCTTTCCAGCAGAGAGCGCGACGCCACCCCCGCAGACTTACCATCCCCCTACACCACATCGTCAGACCCCGCCAATTAGAGCCCCGGGACCCCGACATCAGCAGCAGCAGCAGAAGGGAGCTATATGTTCTTTCTGCGGAAGACCAGGGCATGAATTCGTCGTCTCAGGAAGAGGTTAGGGCAGTGTTTAGCTTGTGGGTCTGCCATCCATCAGATTCGGGACTGCCCAGTAGCCAAGGGACCCCAGGGGAAGACTTATAGCCTAGTCCTTGAGCCGAGCCGGAACAGGTTTCAGGAGGTTAGTTTTGATCGTAGCCTTAGTCATTTGTTGCATTGCTTGCTATGTTAGAATATTGTCGGGTCTTCAATCCTTGTGAATTTCGAGGACGAAATTTTTCAAGGAGGGAAGACTTGTAAGCCCCTGTTTTTTCAATTTTAGTTTTATTAGTGCTAATTAATTTTTAATGCTAATGTTGGCCTTAAAATATTTTATTAGGATTTTTAGGAATTTTCTATAATTTTTAAATGAGTTTTATATATAAAATATCACTTTGCAAATTATTTATTGAAATTTATTATTTTGCAATTTTTGAAATATTATTTATATCAGTTTGTAATAAATTATTTATTCTTAATTGAGGAATGCAAATATTTATTTTGCATTTTAAACTGAAAAACCCCTTTTGTAATTTCCTAATCTCTAAGGGCCCTAGTGTAAATTACCAACCCCCCCCCCCCGACCAACTCTCTCTCTCCTCCAGCTCCCTCACCCACCCCCGTTGACCCGCTCGGCTGCCCGACCGACACAACCGCCCTGCCCCCGCCTTTCCCGGCTGCCCCCACCGCCTCCAAAGCCCCTATAAATATCCTCCTCTCTCCCTCCGACCTAGCTACCACCTCCACGACCACTGACGACCGCCACAGCCCCCGCTCCTCCACAAAACCCAAGATCTAACCCTAGCTCCGCAAGACCCCCAGCGCCGCCCCTACGCCGAGCACCACCGCCCGCAACCACCACCGATAGGTTCGCCGCAGTGAGGCGAACACGTCGCCACCGGAGCGCCCTGACCCCGACGTCTCCTCCGCCCGTCAGCACCATCGAACCCCCCTCCAACCGCCGGACACGTAGGTAACACGACTTAAATCGTGTCGTGCGTGTCTCGCCTTCACGCAGGAGACTCGCCAGGACACGACGAGCTTAGTGCTGTGCTCGGACACACGAGACTGTGCTCGTACGTGTCGTGCTAAGCAGGACACGAGAAATCCTATGTCCTTAACTGTCTGGACACAGGACAGTTTTATATTTTTTTTTTATGTATAAACTACCCTAACCTAAATAAATTAAACAAAACTCCAACCCTAACACTGAGCTCGGGCTGACCCCCTGGCCAGCCCGACCCAACTCAAACCCGACCCCCCCCCCCCCCCCCCCCGCTGGGCCGAGTTCGAGCCCCCCCCTGCTGTCTTTCCTTTTCTTTTTTCTTTTCTTTTTTTCCTTTTTCTTTTCTTTTGTTATTTATGTATAATTATATATATATGTATATACATATATTTGTATATATATATATAATTATATATACTGTATTTATGTATATATACTTACTATTTTTCTTATGTATATATGTATATATACTTTATTCTCTTGTACTTTATTATTCTATGTATATATACATATATATGTATTATGTATACATATATATTTATGTATATATATATATATATATATATATATATATATATATATATATATATATATATATATATTTCCTTGTGTATATATATATATTATTATATATATACTATTATATGTATATGTATACATTATTTTGTATATATATATATATATATATATATATATATATATATATATATATATATATATATATATATATATATATATATATTATATAGTTGAGTATTTTCTTATATGTATGTATATATACATATATTTGTATATATATATATATAATATATAGTTGAGCATTTTCCTATATATATAAATATCCCTATATTTATATATATATATATTATTTTCTATATATATTTTACTTGGCTTAGTGTAAATTATTTATATAAAATAATGTTCATACTTTTATAGTTACTATGTAAAACTTTACCTTATTAAAATATTAATATTTATTTTGCATTTCTACCACTTAGTATTTTCTGTATATTTAAATTACTGCAACCATTTGGTGTCCAAGCCTAGCATGGGTATTTGGGCTCAAATGTGTTTTCACACATTCAAGACCTGTACAAGTCATATTGGACTTGATTCATGACCTTGGGTCCTATATTTGAACTTTGGTTCAAATTATATACATGGACAAAATATGCAGATAATTAATTATTGTGTGCATTACTGTTTTTGATTTTCTAAAAATACTTAAAGTATTGCTAAAATTATGGAAAAATAGTTTTAGATACTATGTTAAGTTAGCTAATTTAGTATAATTTTTGTAGTATTTAATTTACTGTTTTGCCCCTAGTTTGGCATATGAAACCAAAACTCATTTTCTGTATACTTAGGAAAACTGATTTTATAAAATATTTGTACTGGTTAATAAATTCCAGAAAAATTATAATAAATTTCTATAGTTAGCAAGGATCGTTTTGGTACTTTGTTTTATGCAAAACTAGGCTTTTTATCTATCTCTAAAATTGTTAGAACATAATGATCTTTTGATTTATTTATTGATTAATTACGACTTGTAGCTTTTTGTGTTATTTGGAGTTTTAGTCGTGTTGAACCCTATCCCTCACTAGTGTAAAGACCCTAGAAAGTTAGTTAACATAGTGTGTCACCCCACATTGGTCTCCTATGCCAAGTCTTCATTTTGGCTAGGTGCCCAATCACAAGTCGTGTTTTCACCAATTAGTGTCCTAGTGTTTTAGCTTAGTGTAAAACTAAGTTGTTGTATTTACTTCTACAGTGACGAGCTACCAGACATCCATAGCATTGTTATCGCAGCTTGTTTTGTTTTGCTTTGCTAGAGGCAAGTACTTTCTACGAACTTTACATACTGCTATAAACCATAAAAATTGTGAATCACCAAACCATGTTAAATGTTGATCCTTGGGGTAGCAAGTTAGAACTTTACATGTTGTATTACTTTCAGTCTCTATCATGTTTATACCGTATCTCATAATATCTCACATGCTTAAATAACGGGTTAAGGGGAAACTGCTAGTAGTGTACGTGATCATGACCCCCTTCTCCGTATGTATTTACCGAGCACCGCTACATTCTATATGTATCTGTGTCGTATGTCTGGTCCCGCATTTGTGTATGGATATACACCGATGCCGTTATGTGTACGTATGTGCACATCAAAAAATTGATATGTACCGCTGTACATCCTGATTACCTATTGACTGATCACTCACCTACTACAGTTTTAAACTTTAAAATGTATATCTATCGCCATGCTAAAACATACCTAAAACTGAACCAACATGATATGTCATTTTCTTTTCATCACATGATCAGTATTATATGTTTGTTAGATTTAGTACTTGCTCCCGTCCTGACAGGATAACGTTGTAGGTGTCCTTACTGAGGAGGAGTTACTCTGTGACACATACTATGGAGATACTGTCGAGGACCCGGCTCTGTTTTACGAGGATGTTCCTGCGGGGAACCTCGCCTAGTTGTCTTTTGTTTACTTAGACTTTTGAGAGTAGACATGTATTAGACTATATCATTTTGTAACTGGACATGTATCCAGTTTTACATTTCAGTTTACTTGTACTTGGATATTTTACTATATACGACGACTTTTGTGTTTGGAGCATTTATAATTCTTCTTCACTTATAGAACTGTTAGCACATTTTAGTCTTATCTTGTTGTCTCTAGAACAGCTTACTGCGCTTTATCTTAAGCGTAGGCTGGACATGGCTCGGCCCGGTCCGACAATTTGGGTAACGGGTCGTGACAGAAGGTGCTCCGCCTTGCTGGTCGGTAGGACCACGAACAATGTCGCTGAAGAAGACGACATAGGGAACAATAAGGAAGGACCAGGACAGATCAACGATACAAGCATATGATCAGGACAAGAATCCAGGGATTCAGAAGATATGAGCAGAGATCAAGGACGAATACTGATTGAGACATCTATTCGGTAAACCCTCACATATCTTGATTTACAAGACCTGCATGGGCCACCACTTAAACCATGTCACGCCCCAGAACCAGAATACTGGAGAGCGGGGGCAGACATAGCCAGCTACGTATATTGAAATGGATTCCATCTCGCTATACGGTCACGGCTGTCTAGATACATGAGGGTTTACTACAAGCCAACAGTCTTCTATGGTCATGAACAAGCCTATTGTCTCAATCACAAGCAAGTAAATAGATGCTACAAGATGTATGATCATTAAACATACAATAATAAGGCGTCCCAAATATTACATATTCAGCTGATCATGAAGCTAGTCGTTACAAAATGTTAGGACTAGCAAGAGTTTAGTCATACATGATCAACCCTAGGATCTGTCAATTATGTTACAGCCCGTAGGCAGACAGTAAGTAAGTGCAACCGAGCTAAACAGGTGCTCGTCGGCTAAACGCCTCAAAAGAATATTTTTATAATAAAGTGGGAGAGCAAAAATAAACCCACTCGTTGCCCGGGTTACGTCTGGTGTTCACCATCGGGCTGGAAAAGCGGTGGATCCTCTGGAGCTGCTCCGAAATCTGGCCATACAAAACCAGCTGGGTCAGATCCCAGAAAGAGCAAGTGCCACAAAGGAAGCTTCACTTAGAAACTAAAACCAGCAATCAGCACAAGATATAAATAAAAGTAAGAACTGGAAATTAAGGAAATACATCAGGATGATATACGACGAGATAACCATGGGACTATTCAGATAACCAGGTTACAACCCGTAAACCAAACAAGGACCGGGGTTGTAACCCTTCGTCTGAACGGAACTTGGTTTCCCACCATTTATCGGCAAGATAATATAAAAATCAGGATATGTAACAGGATCAAGACAAGACTAGACTTGGTTAGACTCCATCCAATCATTTCACGGTCAAGCAAGAATTACGGCTTGATACTTTAACTAACTAGGATTATCACAGGCCTAATTACTAGCAAGATCCAGTGAGATTATTCCACAGCCACAAGCCCTGCAGACCATCCAGGTTACCCAGGTCGAAATTAGGGGTTGAATTCAGGTGGGTACACCGTCCAGGAAACGCATGTACCCTTAGGTAGCTTGAAGGGTGCAACACATAACAGTGTGCTGGAAATGTGCCCTACTCGACGGCAGGCTACAGATCCCAGGCGCGTCCAGGTAACGGGATTGCCTGTAGCTGGAAAATCTCTTTATGACTAATGTGTTAATCTAGTTATTAACCTTAGTCCATTTCAATAGGTACTCCTGACCGTGGTACTCAGGAGCTCCCTCCCTAGACATGATGCAAGACAGGACTGGTTTATTTGTACAAGCACAATCGCCCACGGTGTCCATGTTATTATACAGGTCATGTCATGTCAGGTAGCCGTCGCAACAGCTTATCAGATATAATCATGTCAGGTGTACTTGTCAGGAGTGCGCCACGACGGGCCACTATCAGGTCATGCCAGGTCACTTATCAGGAGTGCACCACTACGGGTCACCATCGTGTTATGCTAGTTCCTTGTCATACCATGTCATGTACAATAGTTATTCCAAACATAATAAAAATCAAGTTCATGACAAAAGGCGTAAGGATATAAAATGGGCGTAAAATATCTAATAAAATATCCATATTCAGGGCTATAGAAGAGCCATGCGGCTAAGGCCTATGCGGCCAGCAAGGGCGCATGCGGTCAGGAAACAAATCTCCATGCGGCCAGGAAATAAAGGATGTACATGTGGCTGGGATAAATCGAACTCATGCGGCCCAGACTAAGAAGTTCCTGCGGCTGAATTGATATGGGGTCATGCGGCCCAAAATCCGAGTTCATGCGGCTCGAATAATTTCAGCCTCAAGACAAGGCGGGCGCGCAGCGTATGCGGCTGAAGGAATGGAGAAGGTCTCATGCGGCTGGGAGGGGATCAGGGTCTATGCGGCTCGAGGATCCAGTCAGTCATGCGGCTGAGAGGAACTGAGGACTTATGTGATTAGGTTCAATTCGTATTCATACGGCCAAGGATGAAAGCAGTCTTATGCGGCCAGGACGCAAGGGCCTCATCCGGTTTAAGAATGAGACTCAGTCCATGCGGCTGAATCACTTGCCGCATGAATTGCCATGCGGTCAAGTCAAGCACTGTTCTTCTTCTCCAAATTTCAGAGAAGAAGAACACCATGAACCCAAGCTTCCAAGCTCCATAAAACCTTCATCCAGAGCCCAAATCCGAACTTCCATAGGTCAAAATGGGGTAGAACGAGATTCTCTACAACATGGAACCATCAAAACTAGGAAATAACAAGATTAAATAGATCAAAACCCAAGAAATCCGAAAGTAAAATAACTTAGATCTACAAGAATCCAGCCATGGAAATGAGAAATGTCAAATACTAAAGTGCTTTAGAATGTAGTAAAGAAGAGAATGGAGCAATAAAATCAGAGTTCCTCCATGAAGCAAGTTGCACTTGCCTAGAGCTCACTCTCCCTCTCTCTGGTAGGTAAGAAGTAAATGAGGAAGAAGAAGATGAGATTAATAAAGATAGAGAAAAGAATGGGCTAATAAATATAAATGGTGGTGGTAGGTAGGTAGTTCATCCAAGGGTTCATCATGAACCCAAGCAAAACCAAGCCAGGCCGAACCAACCAACCCGAACCAGGAATAGACCAAGCCAAGAAGGAAATGCCAAGCCAGAAAATCATGCAATAAAATACGTACACGTATTCTAAGAATACGTGATACGAACCACAGGCATTACAGTTTAACACCATGGACAGCAAGTATAGGTGATTTAGAACCTAATGCAATTTGTTTGAGGGAAAAAGGAAATAAAATGGAATTTTTATGAATTAATAAAGTTGGAAAAATACCTCTTCCTTAAACTTGATCTTTCCTAAAGAGGCTAGCCCTAACGGAAGAGAGTATAAATAGGGGGGAATACCAATGTGGGCTGGCCGGCCATGCTAGGTTAGCGTTAGGGTTAGCTAATGGGTTGTGCTTGGGCCTCTATGGGCTAAGTTGCTAATTAATGGTTTCAAACCATAAGTCATGGCTTATGACTAAAAGCCTTCTATTCTAACTTGAGTTTAATGACTAACCATGGGTCAACTCTAGTCTAACTAGGGTTACATGACCTAACCAAGTCCAAACACGACTAGGGTTAGCTTCTAGGTTAGTCTACCAAGTCAACACTAGTCAAAGTCAACCTAGTCAACCATCATTCAAATAATTCCAGAATAAATCCTAAAAATTCCCATAATTTTAAATAAATTATAATAAATTCAAATAACCTTAAAAATGACAAAAATACCCTCAAGCTAAAAATGATAAATGAAATACCCTAATCATATGGCTAGGCTCTAGGTCACTTATCTCTAGGGTTACACTAGAAAAACACCAAATCACGAATCATGATTTTAAATAGTTTAAAAATGATTAAAATCACCAAAAATAATAATATGAAGTAAATATCAATAAATAATAATTATAATTACAAATTTTCAAAATTATCCTTATCTGGAAAACTGGGTGTTACAATCCTACTCACCTTAGAAAAATATCGTCCTCGAAATTAAAGGCGAAACTATACTGATGAGAAGGATAGATAATCATGCACCACAGTGCAAACAGTTATGGGTATCGCTCGCGCATCTCATCCTCCCGCTCCCAGGTAGATTCTAGTGGAGAATGATGTCTTCAAGCGACGCGAACCAAGGGTATCACCTAGTTTCTCAGCACCTTCTCTCGGCGATCCAGAATCTCCACAGGCTGCTCTGGATAACTGAGAGTAGGTCCAACCTCAATCTCCGAATGATCCAGCACATGGCTAGGGTCAGCCACGTACCGTCTCAATTGTGATACATGGAATACGTTGTGGACGCCCACTAGTACAGGTGGCAAGTCTAGCCTATAAGCCACATCACCGACCCTCCCGCTAATCACGAAAGGTCCGATGAAGCACGGGCTAAGCTTCCCACCTCCACCAAAACATATAGTGCCACGAGTCAGAGATATTCGTAGAAAAACCATGTCTCCAACCTAATCACAAGCAAGGTCTCAAGTTAATAAATAATCAAACATGATCATCAACTCAACAATAACCTGCTTCTAATCCTATCTCCAATCAACTAAGTCAACATTGACAATAGTCAACTACTGGTCAACAACTAGTCAATTTCTCAACATCCAAGTACTTGGTCATCAGCTGGTCAACTTCTTAGGATTTTACCTATGTTAGCTACCTAAGTGTTGGCAACCAAAATTTACCAAAAAGAGAAACTCTATAATAGGCTAGCTCTTAACTTCCCAATCCTATCAAGGCTGATACTATAAATCTCATAATCTACAGGTTTATAAACACACATTTCCCCACATCAAGGACTAACCTATATATATATCCACAGTTGATACTAATGGGGTAACATCCCCATTTCTCGACAATCAAGGTCCTAAGAATTTTATCTAAACCATACAATATGAAAGAATAGCATACAGGGTCAGGGCATACTGTAGCAGTTGGAAGTCTCACCTAGGTGTACTGGTCATTCTAGGTCAAAACAGTACTATGGTATCAACATACAAGCAATCTAGGGTGTCCTAATTGGAAAGGTAAGGGAATACAACCATCAAGGTTGTCTACCTTCCTATAAAAAAAATTAGTCATTAACAACAACTGAGAAATTATTAAAAGGTTACTATTCCGTAAAATGGTAAAAATTGAAAATTTAGGCACAACAAATCACAAATATATTTTTGACTTGACACGATCTAAGTTGATCAATTTTGGGATAATTCGAGATTTGGGCAAGACGGGGAATCAATAAAATCAAGTATGAGCACGAGCATCCAATGATGAAGATCCAGGTCATGATTAAATTTAATTCAACTGGATACGAATACAAGGTTCATAGGTGGAAAAAATAATTTCAAGGAGAATTGTCAAGGCTGTTGCGGATAAGATTTCTAGGGCAAGTTTAACTATGTCTCCATTCACGTAGATTAATATGAAAAGCGAACCAAAACGTAATAGGTTGATCAGACCATCATACGCCGGTTCTGATTAGACAATATATTAGTGGGTGCGCACCCAATAAATATGTCATGATCAAGCTCGAAAAGGATAAGCTTATAAAACTAAGGATAATTAGCAGCATAAGATATAAGTAAGGGTGGTAGTGATGAACGAAGATACATAGTCTGGATTCTTAACTAAATGGGTCAAGCAATCAAGATAAGGTACAAGGTTAAGCATTTAAGGAATCAAGCAGAACATCATCACATGTCGGGTTGAAGGAATTGAGTCAAGGCTGGATCTCTAATTGAAATCAGGAATAATTCAGTATCATGGTAGAGGTTATAGTTTAGCCATTTGACCAGAAAATTATATCAAGAAAATAGAGTACAAGGAGACGGATTTTAGTGGGACATGATATACCTACACGAAGGTGAGTTCGTCTAGGTCTTGCATATAAAATTTGTTGGAGGGTAACAGCAAGTATTACATTTCGAATGTCACGATAAGGAACGTCAAAGGATCTCAAATAGAAAGTGGGGGTTCAAGAGGTGGTAAATAAATGCACAAGATAAGGAAGATCAAGTTAATCATCTGTTTCTGATACCCTTAAGTTCATCTGGTCATAACTTGCCAATCGTATCCTTACCTCACCAGTCTCCATATAAAAATTTAACCTTTACCTAAGCCTTTACCATGACTATCGTAGGCAATTTCCGATTTCCAAACATTACTCATGAAGCATAGCCTTCACATTTAGGAATCAATATTAACCATTTATTTAAATTTCCAAATTCTTTCACCTTGTCTTAAATTTGGCCCGAAACCTCTAAATCCCGTTTACGAATTCCTTGAACTTGTTCAAATGGTTCTCCTCGTGTTATTTAATTTAAATACCTTTAGGCCTTACAAAACTTATCCTCCATCATAAAATCAACTTTCGTATTTTCTTTGACATACACCTTTGGATATTATTCTACTAAAAAAAAATTTCCACAACAATCTCTAAATTTCTATAACTTTATGTTCCCTCTATTCCTAGTCATTTCCTTGCAATATCTTGTTCAATATCCTTATTGAATGCAATTAATTTCTCTTTTCCATTACTAACCTTCTATGTAGCCTTAGGGTAAAACTTCCCAAGAATCAATAACCAGAGTTTCGAGGTTCTCAAATCTAGGTTGACCTTGAATATCCTCATCAGTTTGAATACACCTATAAACTATCTCAAACCCCAAAATATCCCTAAGTGTGATTGTTTCCAGATTGGTAGTATACATCTCTTGATTCTATTCGAGACCTTTACCACATTTTTATCTCAAGGTTTCAATATTGAACACTCCACATTTTGATTTCCTCTAGATCATCATATAATAATCAGTTATGTCTCCTCTGAGCTACATGATTCATGTCACTTCTTCAGTCTTTCCCAGGCAGAAGATATGAAGATTCAAGGGTTTCGAGGTACATCTGGTAGGGACGATAAGATATTGGTGATTGGTGTAATTAGACAGTGTTTAAGATAAGAAGAAAATAAGAATGCAAGGAAATAATAGCAAGAAGGAATAATGAAGATCTGTTCTTTCTCATCTGCTCAAACGAGATGAACCCATCAAGCTCAAATTCAATAGCAAGAAATGAGGGTGAATCCAAACAAGAGGAAAAAAGAATTCTAATTGAAGATCAAAAATAAGTTTCTCAGGGGTCGTCCCAGGAATCTCTCAAAGAATCCTAAGTGTGATTGAGTGCCTTGAATTTGAAAATATTAAATACAAAATTAAAATCAACAACTACAGAATTTTATCAAAATCATCAAGTAATACCAGGATTCAAAGTTCTACAATGAATCCACCAAAATCAATTTCAAATCAAGGAAAAAGGTGAATCAAAATAAGGGAAAAGGAGTTTAAATCAGAGTTCAAAATAAGATTCCCAAGGGTCATCCCAGGAATCTCTCAAGGAATCCTAATAGTAATTGAGTATCCTCTTATCCTAACATCTTAATTTATATATCCTATAGCAGGCTCGTAGTAGCACAACTAAGTTGTTACGCTACTAAGAAATTGCACTAATGCGAATCTCGACCTGCATGGGCCACCACTAAAAACGTGTCACAACCCGCACCCTAGAGTAAGGGCACGAGAAGTGAATACACCCAGCTTACACTGTAGTGTCGACGGTAGTAGAACACTGTCCTAGGTCACAACATCTAACAGTAAAGGTAATAAACAGTTATACTCTCCGAATGGGGGTGACATAACAGGATGTATCTCAATCACATCTAAGGTAGAATACGATAAGATAGAATGATATAAAAGATAAGAATCTCAATCCACAAGAAATACAAATAGAGAGATAAAGCTAAGTGTCTAAGATAAACTCAACAACATCCAGAATAATATAAACTCCAACACAACTCAAAGTAAAGAATATACAACTCAACTCAAAGACAAGAAAATAATATAAGCCTATCTAGGGTGCATCAGCCTCTACATCTAAGGGATCCGGCTGGCAGTGCGGATCACAAGTGTCCTCTAGAGCTGTCCCATAGAAGGTATCAAAGCAGGCCTCCTCCTCGTCCTCTGTAATATTTTCAACAGGTCCAGTCAGGACAGGAGCGAGCACAATACATCTCAACAGATCATAACAGGTTAGAAAATATAATCATACAGTAAAGTAAGATACATGAACTGAAGGAATACAGTATGTAAACAGAGAGAGAACTGTAATAGAAATATCTACTATAAATAGAGACTAACAGTGGCTAGTGAGTCGAAGTACAATATAGACATATAAATGGCATAGGATGATTCTGATGCTACATTATGGAATGATTCTGATGCTACACTACTTGGATATTATTCACATGTCTACTTCTACTCCCCCGTACCCCCAATCAATACACAAGGATCCAGCCAGGTTATGTTATGATTCATATAACGTCCCCCGAAGGGTGGTACATGATAGTCCCATAAATGGGGATTCTAGGAAGCTAAATAAATAGAAGGATTCAAGGAAGACTCTGTGATCATGAGAGTACATGTCACAAGTGATTCAATGAACCATGAAGCATAGTGATACACCATGTAAGTGAAACACACAGAACATGTAGTATCCGATGCTCCCTGAAGGAATAACATCTCAAGAAGGGATCCATATAGTACTAATCCGTGTGACCAACGTGACAGTATCAAGTAAAGTAATTTAAAGCAGGAAAATAATTCTAAACAGGATATAAAATAATCAGAGAATGTACTCGCCTAGTATCTGAGTGTTCGGATGAAATATACTGTCCGAGGAGAGGTGTCTGGCTCCTAATCAGAACAACACAAGTCACAACAAGTCTAGAATGATAACAAGATGCAATTTAATGCATTCTAAATGAATCTAGGTCAATCTAGGCCAAAGTCAACTCTTGGTCAACTCTGGTCAACCCTAGAAGTCAAACTAGGTCAACTATGGTCAAACTAGGTCTAACAAGTCTAAATTGGTCTAACTAGTCTACATTAGTCTAACCAAGGCTAATCTAGCCTATACTAGTCTATCAAGTCCATACAACCTATATAAACTTTCCAAGTCATTACACATTACCTATAGGCACACATTACTTAGCTTATATATATCCACATATATATTCGCATACATTTACATACTTTATAGGCCTATACATTAGACATAAATACTCATATACATATACCTATATATAGGCTTAATACATATATACATATAGATATACATACACTATACATTACACATAGGTCATGGTACATATACATTAGGAAATCACCACACACACACACACACACACACACACACACACAAATATATATATATATATATATATATTTTATATATATATATATATATATATATATATATATATATATATCGGCTACCTACATTATATATACATTAACTATATATATATACATTACATATATAGATATACACATATAATATATATACATTCATGTGTATATAGTTAGACGGAAGGCAATGTGTGCGTGTATACAAGTGAGTGTGTGTGTGTGTACAAGTGAGTGAAAACTGTGAACAGTGAGGGGTTCTCAGATTTTACATGTGTGTGTGTACAAAACATATGAGTGAGAGTGTGCTAGAGTAAGTGAGATAGACAGGTGTGTGTAGGATGTTTTCTCAGGTGTGTGACTGTTACAGTAACAGGAAAAGGAAGGAAAGGAAACAAATTTTATTCATTTTAGTTCATTTTCTGTCCCAAGATTTCGAAATCCCATATTAAATCCAATTCATGACCAAAACATCCTAAAATTCACACACATGTAGAATAAACATAGGAGAACAACATTAGGGTAATAAACCAATATTTAACAGCATTTAAATAGGTAAAATCGACTGCCAAAGTTCAAATTAGAAAACTGGAAATTTCTGAAAATACAAGGTATCAGGATTTCGGGGAAATTGAAAAATGTAAATCGAAAACAACCTAAAATACAAATTAAAAGTTGGTAACCCTAATATAGGGTATGCACGTGTCCCAGGAGGTGTCTCGTGTCCACCACACCGTGACACGACATTGTTTGCAAAAACAAAAGTTGATCTTTATTTCAACAAACTTTGTAAAGAAGATTACAAGAATTCTGGGAAAGTACAACTATAGGAATCCGATCTGAATGACGATCGCTTTATCTCTTGGATGATATGAACTTTGAAGACGGTAGCCTCTGAAGATTGCAGCAGCACTTTGGCAAGAACTCCTGATCTCTGGTGATGATTTCTGATATGTGTATGTGTATATCTGATCCCCTCTAGGAAGGACTTGAAACTCTATTTATAGAGTTCTGGAAATAACTACTTTTTAGTTATTCTGGACTGCGCAGGTTGGATTGCGCACACTTTAGATTGCGCAGGCAATAAATTATGCAAGCAGTTACTCGATCGTGGACCATCTGTATGTGACGCGTGGCATTGTTTGATTGAAATGCGCTTGATCGTGTACAACCGGTTGCCACATAGTGAGTAATTGATGGCATGAAGGCCACGTGTACATTGTCAGTTATCTTGATGGAGTGCGCCACCTGAATTGCGCTGGCTTCAGATTGTGCTGGGATGGACTGCGCTGGGATGGACTGCGCTGCAGAGAGTCTGGTAGATTGTGCTACATATACAGCTGTCCTCGAGCACTGTGCTGTATGATAAACGAACAGTTTCCTCGTTCTCCGTGCTGTCAGTTGTCAGAAGATCTTATTCTCTGTCAGGTAATGTTGACGAGGCCACGTCAGCTTGCGCACTTGGATGAGTGCACAGTTCAGTCTGCACAATCGAATTATTACACAATCTGTCTTCTGTGCAGTTCACTTGAAAGATGCATAATTTGATTTTCATAATTTCTTTGATAGGTGCAACTTGATTTTTAGGACCTACACGACCCCTTCAAAGTTTTCGAAGTTTGAAGATAGGCAAAGCTTCGAAATACTTTGAATTTTAATTTTAAAATCAAGTTGCGCATATGATGACCTGTCTGCGCAATCGGAGGAATTAGCCCCTATTTATTCGGCACAATCTGAGGAGTTTGTTTATTTTGGAAAACTATAAATAGTTCTCAGTTCTCTCTCTAGCATTCTTTACTTGCTTTTAAAACTTTTGAAAGAGAAAACTTTTTGAGCTTTTCTGACTCTTCTTCTTCTTTCCGTCGATCTCAATGGCTCCAAAGCGCTCCGCCACCGAAAAAGACAAGGCCCCCGCCGAGTCCTCGACTCGAGCTGTACCGCGCCCTTTTCGATATGAAGTTGCTCATCCTGCTCTGCAAGGTAGTAAACCCGATCGAAAGACCCTTTTTAGGGTTCTTTAACACTGTTAATCTTTCGAACCTATCTCTTTTTAGAGATTTGGTCGTACTGTGCCACCCTGTTTAGGGTTTCGGTTGCACAAACCCAATAGTTTTCATTTTTATGAAAACTATTCTCTTGCACAATCGGTTAGAACGCGCTGGCAAAAGTCAGCGCAGTCTGCTGATTTGTGCAAGGCTGTTCAGCGCAAACAGATGCTTTGTGCAAGTTATTCAGCGCAATCTGATGGCTTGTGCAAGTGGATGAGTTGGCGCAATTGGACAGTTTGCACATAGAAGTAATTGTTGCGTAATATGATGCTTGCACAATCTGATGCTTGCACAATCTGCTGACAGAATCTTTGATTCTACTTGTACTGAATTCTGTTTTTTTCTGTTTGATGCAGTTAACATCAGAGAGGATCCTGAGTATGAAATATTTGCAGGGTCCCTTGCTGAACCAGAATTTAAAGAAGATTTATCTCATATGCTTTTTCCACAATATGCTCTGCCATCCTTCCGCCAAGCCATCTTGGTGGCTCAGGACAATGAGACTTTGTTAAGTCTGATGAATGGGCAGCCCCTGCAGTCTGCTGACGCCATTACCCACAAGAAACCTATATTCTTATTTGGCGAAGCCATTGATAAGAGTTCTCAGCCAAGACCCCATGTTGAGCAGAGACTCTTCCAAAGGAATGAGAAACTAGTCCTGTTACCGAACATTGCTAGATGCCTCCCTCTAGCCCGTTATGCCCATGCAAGCCATCCCATGAGGATGGACTAGGATATTACTCCCCTACAACAGACAAGGACAGGAAAGATCTGTGTAAAGAAAGGCCCAAACAACAGAGACATGTTCTATAGTTCCTCTGAGCGACATAGCACTTTACTCAAAGGGTTGAAGCCAGGCTGTATCCCTCCCGAGAACTCTTCTTTGCTGCTGCCGGTGAGGACACCAATCTTTGCTAATGAATATACAAAGGTTGAAGGCAGATGCCCGGATCAGGACATCCGGCTGACCGGTCTGGTGAACCCAGACAACAGAAGGTGGAACTGCATAGCCAACTGGATATTAGCTCAGTTTGAAGACAAGTTGAAAGAGATCGAGCTATATCATGCGGTATATGCTACCATGTATGGATTCCTCCAAAACCTTCATCTGTTTCTGGCCTTGGCAGAGAGGTATAATTACAAGACAGGGACATTCATGACACCCTGCGGGGAGATTGAATTAGCCCTCCATGAGATGAAGTACATCTCGTGCTTACCAATGGGAGACTTCCCTTATGAGGAGTATGTTCCCACAAACGACGAGTTAGATAGACTACGTCAGGAAAATGCAGAGATAGTGGCAGTTTTTGACGAACTACTGTGCCACTACAACATATGCTCCCTGTACTATAAGAGCGGTTCTTCCGGCACCTGCTATTCCTCAAAGTGGTTGCCTTATCTTTTTCTTAATCATATCATTGAGAAAAAGACTAAGGACCATGACAATGCAACCCGACTTTTTTCCAATCCCTCAGCCACAGTGAAGTGATCAGATTAATGGAAGAAAATAAAAAAATGGATATCAGAGTTAATGATGAACATCAATATCCTCCACTCAAGACTGGAGACTTTGTCGAGAGTTTTATAAGAATGGGCTACAGGCCCATGTCAAGAGAAGCCCAGCTGGCGGGATTCCTGACATACTGGCTCCGTCGATTCGTTATACCCTGAGCAAGCACCGTGGACCGCTTCCACCACGACTTACTTTTTGCTGCTGTCCGGTTAGTCTTCGGCTACCGGATGGATTTGCTGACAGCGATGACCTGCAGAGTGAATGCAGGTCTTCGTCTGTATGTTGACTCCATGATCAAATGGAAGGGTGAGAAGGGGAACTTCCCTCGACTGGAGTTGCCTTATACCTCTTTATTCGGGTGGTTACTTCTGCACCATACGTCCTTGATGAACCCCGACATGGGAGCAGTCGGTGTAGTTATCTGCGAAGATTCTCCCAGAGCAAGTGGGTGTACACTAGTCTGAAGGACTGCAGACGTGCCCTGAACCTTGGGAAGGGATGGAATTTTTATTGCGTCGCCCCTCCAGCCGGTTATGTACATATGACGGCAAATTTGGTTGACCTTGGGAGGCAGCCGTTAGGTCGAGCAGCTTTTGACTTGTTGAAGACGATCAGGCCGTCCTATTTGGTATATAGATTTGAAGAGGAGTGTTATCTGGAACCATATCTGCCAAGTCGCTTCGCTCGTCAATTTGGTTACGACCAGTTCCATGTAGGCAACGCTATAACTTGCCTACAAGGAAAGGGGTATCTTATTGATGGTACCAGAGCATGGGCCTACTATAACGCTCGAGACACAAAGACAGTGTTCTCGATGCCAATTAAGAATGATCATGGCCCTAGAATGTTATATACATATTCACTGTTTTATACAGCTGCAAATACTTTCGCCGAGAATTTCAATCTGGTAGATAGCTTCGCGACGGCGACACTTTTGAGAAAAGAAACAACTTCTATACTGGCTCCAGCAAATGATGAGCAACATGAATCAGTGGATGATACCTTGGAAGCCTCTAGGGAAGCTAACTTCCCTGAAGAAGTTAATGAACCACTGAGGGTTTCTTTGAAAGTTGTTAAGTCTCCGGCTAGGGAAAGGAAAAGAAGAATTAATGAGCCTTCCTCTCCGGTTGCCAAGAAGAAACTCCTCTTGGACCCATCAGAAAAAGTTACTACCAGGTCGCAGTCTCGGCAATTGGCCGAGTCGACCGGAGAAGAAGCGACCACAGTGACTTCTCTTCTACAGCGGGCTGATGTGGTAGATGTAGAGAGTCCCGAAAGACCTCTTCATCGAAAGAAACTGGCTTTTAAGAAAAGAAAGAAGGTGATCCTGTCCTCAGTAGTGGCCAGCGCTGCTGTCGGAATTACTATGACATCTCCTACTCCTGTCTCTGAGCCTAGACATGAAACTTCTAGTCCAGAACAGAGGGACGAGACTGATTAAAGAGAGGAGGCTACAAAGCCTAGGGAGGATATTGTAGAGAAGGAGCAGGAAGCTTTGCGATCTCCTTCACCAGCGGTAGAAACTACTCAGCTTCCTGTTACACCAAGAACAATCTGCGAAGAGGAGGATCGTTTAATGATTGAAGCATTAAATAATTGTGACTTCGGTCTTCAAGATGTTGTTGATCATACCGCTGCAACTGCCAGCGAGGAAGTACCTGAGGATAGCATGTGCACTGAAGATACATCAATAGAGGCTATTTATGATACTTTGAATCAAGAAGAGGACATTGATGTCCCTAAATCTTCTGAAGTTGTTGAAGACACACTAGCTCCTGAAAAGGATGTTGAGGTAGATATATCCCCTGAAAAGCATATGGGTAAGGAAGTAGCGCTGGAGGAAGCTACTACCACTGATCCCAAAGGTATTAAATGAAATTATTAATCTTCTTTTCATAGATTAATGGCTGACATCTTTATTTTTGATCCATGTAGAAATCGAATCATCTTCGGTTCCTCCTTGCACTGATATAGTACCGATAACAGTAATAGCCAGTGGCAGCCGACAACTATCGGGCGGTTCTAAGGCCGGAAGTAGCCAGGCAGTAATGTCTGAGGCTACCTCTACTAGACTGGAATCTGTACCAACAGACGAAAGGCCTTTTACTGGGGCGAGTCATGGTAAGATTGCCTTTGATCTTTTGATCCTTTTTAATTAATTGATAATGACAACAACAATCAATGATAGGTTCATCTGTCCTTACAGAAGAACAACTGGGAGGAGCAACCAGTTCTACTTTAGCTCCCTTATTTAAAGAACCCTCTATTCAAGTGCAAGAACGTCCATCTGCACAGGCACATGCTGCTTCATCATCAACGGGAGTAGCTGCTACCCCTGGAGCTTTGGCAACTAACCAATTTATCAGTAGTTCTTTCAGCAACCTGTTCTTTAATGCATTGAGACCCCTAGTAGATAGGGTACTAGAGAAAGAAGTTGTTGATTTTACTACTGTTAGAAGCCCAACCTCTCATTTGATAAATGCCATCCGAGGTCAAGGAGATGAAGCTCAAGCTGTTTTTCTTGAGCACATACTAGATGAGCTAGAAGCATCGGTTAAGATCGACAAGGATCTTAATCGAGGGGAAGTGGAATCCTTAGTGCAAGCTGAATTTGAAAGGATATCTCAAGAAGTTGCCATTGAGAAGGCTAATTTCCAGACTTTCATAGACACTTATACTGCCAAGGCTTTAGAATATTATTCTCAAATGGAGATAGCCATCTCTGCTGTTGGAGAGAAGGAGGAGAAAGTTACTGAGTTGAAAGCAAAATCTGTTCATCTTCAATAGAAGATTGCCCGTCTCCAGGAAGAGTTAAAACTGGTTCAGCATACTCTAGAAGATGAAGTCACACAGCATCAAGCTGCCACTCAGCAACTGGCCATTCTGACTCAGGAACGAAATGAATATATCGTAACTCATCAGGCTGAAATCTCCTGCCGCTTAGTGACCTTACCGACTTTTAATGAAAAGTCTGGAATGGAGGAAGCCAGGAGGCGCATGATGGACTCCCGTGAGGAGCGATTGAAATCTTTAAAGCAACAGATGGTTAACTTGATGACACCACCGACCGAATAGAAAGATTTTCTGTATCTTCTTGTTTTGTAATATGTATCTTTGTAATGTCTTTCATCTTTTATCAATAAAAAGACATTTTTTTGTGGCTCTATTGCAAGACATGATATATCTCTTGATTCTGGAAAATAATCATATTTAATAATATCTGCTCAAAGGTAATATGGACGTGGCAAATTTATCGAATATCATTATTTCAATAGACAACTTAATCAAAGATGACAAGTTGCTGAAATAGATGATGTGAACAAAATAAATGAACGAAATGAATCATCGGGATGAATGTAATGAACGGGTGAACCGTCAAATGAATCAAATGAATGGATGAACCGTCAAATAAATGTAATGAACGGACGAGCCGTCAGATGAATGGAATAAATGGGTGAACCGTCGGATGGATGGAATGAACGGTGCGAACCGTCAGATGATTATGATGAATGGGCGAACCGTCGGATGAAATGTGATGAACGGGTAAACCGTCGGATGATTATGATGAACGGGCGAACCGTCAGATGAATGTGATAAACGGGTAAATCGTCAAATGAATTAAATGAACGGATGAACCGTCAAATGAATGTAATGAACGGATAAACCGTCAAATGAATTAAATGAACGGATGAACCGTCAAATGAATGTAATGAACAGACAAACCGTCAGATGATGAACGGGCGAACCGTCAGATGATTGTGTCGCTTTGTTGTCTTACGACTCTCTGTTTATAAATAGAATAGAAAATCAGATGGGATGGTCACTTTCACTCTTCAGCATAAAGATGTCGTCTGGAGACACATACAAGAAGGCTGAGGTCGCCCCAAAGGTTGAAGCGGTTACTGAAGAACGTCCAGTCGAGCCGGCCCAGCCAAAGCAGACAGAGATAGGCGAAGGTTCATCTGCATCCAAGCCGCCAAAGGACATCTTGGACTTCCTTCTTGAACCAGGAAAGACTGAAGAAGAAGAAGCCATAAGGATGGTTGCTTGTAAGTTCCTGGTGGGTTCCAGCAAGAATGTTCTCGACTCTTTTGCTGATCATGTTTTTTATAAGGATGGTAGTGGCCCGCGTCCCAATTTTGAGAAGGATGATAGTGACCTTCCTTGATATTATGTACTATCATTCATGATGAAATAAAATTAAATTTTATTTATGAACTTGTCTGATAACTACAAGCAATGTCTGTTACATTTATACATAATACTTTTTGAGGAACTTGCCATTGATAGGCATCATTGTAACTCGACTGTCTAACTCTGTGAGTTGGTAGGCTCCATTTGAAAAGATTTTGCTTACAATGTAAGGCCCTTTCCACTTTGCATCGAACTTGACTTTACTCGAGTGAGTCATAGTCATAGGACGTCTGACGGTTAGAACAAGCTCTCCTTTCTGAAAGGCTCTGACCTTAACTTTGCGGTTGAAAGTCTTTGAGATGCGGGCTTGGTATAACTCAATATGCTGTTGAGCCAATAGCCGCTTCTCATCGAGTGCTTCTAACTCTTGCAGTCGGAGAAGATCGTTATTCTCTGTCGTGAGTTCATTGGCGATAGCAATCTTCAAAGACAAAATTTGGAGTTCTAGAGGTAGAATTGCCTCACAGCCGTATACCAAAGAGAAGGGTGTACAGCCTGTAGGGTTGCGGACCGTAGTACGGTAGGCCCAAAGACACTCTCCAAGCTTTTCACTCCAGTTCCGTTTGTTAGTATACACAAACTTCTTGAGGAGCTTGATGATAGTCTTGTTGAAAGCTTCAGCTAAGCCATTAGCAGCAGGATTGTAAGCTGTCGAAGCGACATTGTCAATACGATGATCGTCACAAAATCTTGTAAACTTTTGGCTGATGAATTGAGGTCCATTGTCATGGATGATCCTTCGAGGTACACCAAATCTATAGATGACATGGTGTTTGAAGAAGTTGATGATGCTGCTAGTCTTGACTTCAGCCAATGGTATAGCTTTGGCCCATTTAGAGAAGTAGTCGGTTATTGCCAGTATGAACCGATATCCTCTAGAAGAAGGAGGTTTGATGAGACCGATGATGTCCATGCCCCAGGCTTCAAAAGGCCAGGAAGCAGCAGTCGGATGAAGGAATTCTAATGATTGATGAATAAAATCTGCGTGGATTTGACAAGCTCGACACTTCCTTGCATAATCGATGGCATCAGATACCATGGAGGGCCAGTAGTAACCCATGCGTCGGATGCAATCCTGTAGTTTAGGACCGGGTTGATGTGCTCCGTAGACACCATCGTGAGCTTCACGTAGTACTTGCTTCGCTTCATCACCAGCAAGACAGCGCAAGAGTAAGCCGTCATAAGTCCGCCGGTAGAGAGTTTTGGTGGTCTGATTGTAGTAGAATCATAGAGATCGTCGACGAATGCTTGTAGCCTCCTTGGGATCTTCAGGAAGTATGTCATGGACCACAAAGTCGATGAAGGGAGCTCTCCAATCTTCACTGGTAACATTGACTTCAGTAAGATTACTGAACTCAATATTATGATTGTTTTCGATGCAGAACAATTTTCGATTAGAGATAACCACTACCTGCTGTCTTTTGATAGGGATGGCTAAGACTACTGCAAGATTAGCCAAAGCATCTGCCTCAGTATTACAAGCTCGGCAAACATATTCGATGAAGAAGGCTTTGAATGATGTAGCCATGTTGATTGCCGCTTCAAAGTAAGGTACTAGATTTTGATGGCGAACTTCATAAGTCCCTCTAACCTGGTTAACAACCAGCTTGGAGTCACCATAGACTTCAAGGTATTCGACGTCAAGTTGTTTAGCTAGCTGAAGGCCAATGAGTAGAGCATTGTATTCTGCTACGTTGTTGGAGCAAGGTTCATCTAAAGAGTAGGCTCTTTGAATAGCTGACCCGTCTGGAGAAACAAGGACAACTCCAACTCCTGCGACAATGGCACCATTGGGTCCGATCCTGGATGTACCGTCAAAGAATAGGCACCAAGTAGGAAATTCTTCGGAGGTTGTATTAGATTCCAAGGTCTCGTCTGGAATTTCATCATAGAGTTTGGACGTTTCTGGAACAGGATGAGCTGCTAAGAAATCCGCCAGTGCTTGACCTTTGACAGACTTTTGAGGAACATATACCATGTCATATTAGGCTAGCAAAATGGCCAATGTAGCCAGCCGAAAATTGAGTGTGCTAGGCTTCTTCATCAGTACCTGAAGAATATTAACTCGGGATATGACATGGATAGTTTGGCCAATGATGTAATGTCGAGTCTTTTGAACAGCGAATATAAGAGCTAGGCATTCTTTTTAGACGAGACTATAACGGTGTTCAGCACCAATTATAGTACGACTGAGATAATAGATGGCTTGTTCGTGGCCTTCTTTGTTCATTTGGGCAAGTAAAGCACCCAATGAATGATCCATAGCACGGACATACATTAAGAATGGTATACCAGAAATTGGTGGCACCAAGACTGGTAGATTCTTGAGATACCGCTTTATGTCGTCAAATGCTCGTTGACATTCTTTGGTCCAAACGAAAGATACACCCTTCTTCATTAGTTGAGTAAATAGTCTGCAGCGTCCAGACAAATTCGAAATGAATCTCCTGATGTACGCAAGTCGACCTTGGAATCCTCGTAGCTCTTTTAGGTTGCATGGAGGACGCATCTTTTGAATGACTTTGATCTTCTCGGGATCCACGTGTATACCCTTAGAGGTAATAACGAAGCCGAGAAATTTGCCACTAGAGACACCCAAGAATGACTTGGTGGGATTCATTTTGAGTTGATGTTGGCACAGGAGATTGAAGATAGTTCTCTAGTCTTGGATGTGATCTTCCTTTAGACGACATTTGACAGCAATATCGTCGACGTAGCATTCGATAGTCTTGCGCAGATGATCTCGAAAAATGGTACTCATAGCTCGTTGGTATGTTGCACTAGCGTTCTTGAGACCAAATGGCATGACAGTATAGCAGTAGAGTCCTCGAGGAGTGCAGAAAGAAGTATGTTTTTCATCTTCAGGATGCATCCGAATCTGATTATATCCGGAGAATCCATCCATAAAAGATATTCGCTCGAACCCACAGGTGTTGTCGATCATAACATCCGTGATGGGAAGAGAAAATTCATCTTTTGGACATGCTTCATTAAGATCCCGAAAGTCGATGCAGACTCGAACTTTGTCGATTTTCTTTAGAACTGGGACGACATTAGCTACCCAATCAGGATACTGCTCTTCTCAAATAAAACCACAAGCGATAAGCTTTTTGACTTCATCGTCGATTGTATCCATCATTTCTGGCTTGAAGCGCCGTTGTTGCTGTTTGATCGGTTTTGCATTCGGCAGAATGTTCAATTTGTGAGTAGCAACTTTGGGATCTAGACATGGCTTGTCTTCATAGCTCCAGGCAAAGACGTTAATATATTCTTGAATAAGAAGAATTAATTCCTGCTTATCCGCCTCTGGGAGGTTCTTGCTGATGAATATTGGACGAGGTGACCCGCTCTCTCCTACATCAATTTGAACTAATTGACCTTCAGTAGGAGGTTATTTTTGTTCGAATTGGAGTTCCCATTGGGTATCTATTCGTTGAGCCCAAGGATCAGTTTCAGGACTTTCTTCAATACCCTTGTCATAGCCTTCTGGAAGTTCGATGGAGACCATGTTAGAAGATACAGTCAATCGATGAACTTGACCGATGCTGGGGTCAGAATTCCATGATCTGGAATCAGAAGAGTTAGAATGCTCTTCGCTATCGAATTCAGAGGCTGTTGGGGATAATACCGGAAGTGAAGCATATCCGAGATACCTTTTGGTCCTGCTATAATACATCTCTAACTTTCCTTTCGGCACAGCCGTACGGATAGGAGTTCTTCTACCCTTACCGTAGTTGAGGCCACTCTTGAAGTCATAACCCATCTTTCGGATGATGTCTTTTGATTGTTGACTGTAACGACGGAATTGAAGATGTTCCATATCGTTACTTTTGCTATCATCCGTATAACTGAATTGTTGTTCCGGTCCTTTACTAAAAAGTATTGGACTCTCACCTTTCTTACGAGCGGGAACAATACGATATGAATCATTTGGGTGTTCAAATGAGACTTCTGTTTGAAGAGATTGTACAACTCCCATCGTAAATGATTGAAAGCTATCTAACATGTCCAAATAGCACTTAGTATGATAAATGACATCAGTATACTGGAAAGTAGATGCTTTTTCATTGATTTGTATATTTGTATTTATAGCAGGACCTTTAGCCTTAGCAGGCTTGGTCAGATTGATTACAAGAGGGGAAGAAAAAGAACGTGGAGGGGGATTGGCTTTGTTACGACGGAGGTCGATAACAAGCGGCTCAGAGGAGATGAGCTTCCTTTTATCCTTGTTATGAGATAAATCAATAACAAGTGGCTCAGAAGAGGTGAGCTGTCTTTTTTCTTTGTTACGACATAAGTTGATAACAAGTAGCTCAGAAGAGGTGAGCTCCCTTTGATCCTGATCATCATCAGTTGGTTGCTTCTGGACTGGCAAGTGAATAGCCAGTGGCTTGGAGGACTGAGGACGAGAAATACGCCCTTTGACAGGTATGATAAGGGTGTCATTAGGCATTACTTCTTGCTCTTCTTCAGTATCCAGAGACATTACAACCTTCATGAATTCATCCTTGTATATACGAGCATCGTTGCAGTATGCTTCGACGCCTTTGAAAGGATAGAGATCAGCAACCTCCTTTTGCACCTCTCTATTATCATCAATGTATTTGAAACATTGATGGAGAGTCGAAGGAACAATGTTATGCTCATGCAGAAATGGTCTTCCCAACAAGGCATTGTAAGAACAACCATGGTTGTCAATGATGTAGAAGGTCACCTTTGTGCGAAGATTGCCTATTTAGAGTTTTAGGCGAATCTTGCCCAGAGGCTCACTCCTTCTCTGATTGAACCCAAGAATGGTGGTGATTGTACTGGAAAGACTATGCACTGGGATTTTTAATGTATCTAACATTGTCTTCGGCATGATACTGAGAGCAGACCCTGGATCTATCAGAATACGATCGACTTTTATCGAGTCAACATATCCTGTATAGTATAGAGGACGATCGTGCTTGTTGTCTTCCATCAGCATGTCATCCTGTGTGAAAGTTATGTTTGGAATTAACTCCAACACACTATGACAATGGAGGCAAGAGACTGGTTCTGCTTTCGGCTTCTTCAGAAGGGCTAGACAGGTTTCTGCCTGCATGAGAGCCTCACTCAAATTTTCCCGAGTCTCTTTGGAGAGGCGCAAGAGCTCAAAGATGGACAGCCGGGCCGATATATTGGCTAGTTGAGCCAAGATATCGAAGTTGTAAGGCCTTTCAAGTCCGGAAGGAGATGATTTCTTCAAAGGTTTGTCGAAGCGGACTTGTTGTTTGCCTTTGTCAGCGACCGTCGGTTTGGAAGAAGTAGACTCTACAACCGATGAGGATGCAGTAGGAATATCCTCAGTAGAAGCAGGCTGCACTGGAGCAGGCTCAGAAGAAGAAGCAGGATTCTCTTGAGCTTCAGGGTAATCCTTTAGATAGGCTTTCCCTGATCTAGTGCCCAGCAAGATTTCTTCATCAACTATGGGGTCAAAAGACACCATATTACAAGTCTTTGTCTTACCCTTGGAGCGGTCTTCCTTCTTGGAGGAAGAGGGAAGTTCGAACTCCGAGGCAAGATCCCGGATGAATCTACATAATCTCGCCATTGTCAAGAGACAAGGGGACGAGACCTTCACTTCGTGGAGGAGGGAGATTCTCAATCTCAAGAGTAGCTTTAGGGATAGGAATGACACCATGCTGTACCATCTGCGGCAGAAAGTTATCGAATTAACTGAGACCATATTTGCGGTAACAGTCTTCTCGTCTTGCTGCAGAGTAACAACACCAGCATTGACCAGCTCTTGGATTTTTTCCTTTGAGCACATAACATGCTCGAGTGGGATGCCCAATGAACCTGTGATAGACACAGTACTTAGGATGATCAGTCTTACCAACTTCATCAGGCTTCTTCTGGAAGCTGGAGCTTATTACTTTTGATCAAGCAATCAAAGATGCTCACTGTGTCATTCTCATCAAAAGAGTACTCTACTTTTGGACGAGATTCCCTTGGTGGTGGTGCCGAAGGAGTAGAAGTGACGTAGGGGGAGCTACGTTGACCGCCAGAGATTCTTTATTCTTCAAGTTGATGTTCAAAGTTTCTTTCTCCTTGCGGTTGTTCTGACGATTGCCGTCACCCGATGTCTGATGTTCATCCCGATCGGGATTAGACATTTGTACCCCTAGCTGCTTGAATTTGTCGGCACTAACTTCAGCTGCTTTAGCGTTGACAATGAAGGATGGCCAATCTTGGAACTGAGTAGATCCTGTCCACATGCTGATGATAGGCAAAATATTTTCCTTGCAGGTGTCTATGGTGACAGCGGCCGGAGTTCCAGGAGGCATTTTCAAAGCTTTCCGGCGGAACCTTTCGATGAAACTCTCAACAATTTTATTGTGTCTTTGTTTGATTTTATTGAGGGCTGACATGGTCATGTCGTTAATCCCCTCATAGAATCGTTCCAAGAAGATTTGTTTTAGGCCAGAGAATGAGGTGATACAACCATCGGGCAAGCTTCTGTACCAATCGTATGCTACGCCGGCTAAACAGCCAACGAATACTCTGGTAAAAAGAGCGTCATTTGGTTGAAGTTGGGGAGTCATAACCTCAAAGTGGTTAATGAATTCACTAGGAGAAGTGCTGCCATCAAACAGCGAGATTATGGGGATTTTGTACTTAGGAGGAAATGGGACTTCCTTCCATTCAACTGGGTAAGGTTGCTTGATCCCCAACCTCTGCAAGTTGTCCTTCTCTTTGAAGGCTTCGAACTGAGTGCACAGGAGCTTGACAGCTTCATTGGCATCCTCCACTGATGTAGAAGGAGCAGACTGAATCACAGTGCTAGGGGAGGAACAGCATGGTACGTACTACCCCCAGCACCTGACTGACTGGGAGTTGGTTGAATCTGTACAGGAGGTAGTTGAGGAGATGCTATCTCCAGTCCTGCATTGACAGGCACCGATGATGCTATGATTTTAGGATTTGTATGAGGTACGGTCGGTGGTACCGTATGCTGGGCCACAATGATAAAATGCATACTTGCAACCATTTCGGCCATAGTTTTCAGCTTGTCTTCTAGTGCAGCGATCCATTGTTCTTGGCTAGCTAAACTGGAAGCATCAGGATCTTCAATAACAACATAAGCTGTCACTTCTCTAGGTATAGTGGAGGACACTGTTTGCTTTGAACTTTCGCTGTATGCATCGTAGTCGGAGAAAGAATCATCTCTTGAGTGTGAAGGAGGAAGATGACCGGAAGGATCTTGAAGATTCCTTTGACCGATTGTATCTCGGCTTCGGGATCGGGTATGTTGGAATACTCCTTCAGAAGATTCTTGGAGTAGATACAAATACCGCTGGCTTGGCTTGCGAGGCTTGCCGTATTTGGAGCACTTTCTACCCCCAGTGTCTCTGGAAGTCATGTTGACAGAAGCGCACAGAACTTCGTCTTCGTCTTCTGACATAGATTCAGAGTTTGTGAAATTCAGACGATCGAAGATAGATCATCTTGTTGTCTGACAACAACACTTGATGACAACCTTGTGGTTACAATGGTGTCCAAGTGATTGCACTGGAGGTGTTAAGATGTTGTCCCATTTTTGCTTGAGGTGTTCTCGAAGATCGGGAACAGTAACGGGACAAGAAGAAGTTCGAGGGATGTGTTCTTTGACAATATTCGAAACATGGTTCCGGTTCTTCAAATTGAGTGTACAGGGAAGTACTCATTTTATTGGCATAGGTGTCCGAATTTTTGATCCTGAAAGTTTGCTTCTGATGCGGGTTGGACTTCGGCATTGGCTGTTTGCGTTTTGCCGAAGTTGGTCGATTGAGATAAGTTCTTAGATCAGCAAACTCACCCCCAGGGATTTCAGTCTGAGATACCAGCAATTTTCCCAGTCTTGAACGGGAGATTTTGAGAGTTGGGAGATCTTGGAATTCTGCTACCGGAGTAGGCAGAATACCCCTCTGATCAGTACACTTCCCTTTGGCAAGGAGAGAAGAAGAACCCTTATTGGAAAGAGTTCTTGTACTGACTAGTGCCGGAGCACTTTCAGTTTGATCTTCTTCGATAAAAACCGAGGAAGACTGAGAAAAGACCAAAGGACCTTTTCCTTGTTTTGTGAAGAAGGGTTAGCTAAAGAGCGTTTTCCTCTGTTGTCTTCCAAGTCGTGGGACGAGAAAGTTTGAGAAAAGACCAACGGGCCTTTTCCTTTGTTTGGGGGAGGAGGAGGACTAGCCAAAAGACTACCCCCAGTGGATTGCACAGGAGCAACAGGGTGCTTGAGAGGAGGAGCAGAGCTTTTCCCCTTGTTGTGAGAAGAGGAGAGATTAACCAAAGGGCTGTCTCTCTTAAATTACGGTGGCACAGTTTGCGCATGGGTTGATGGCGCACTGGCAGGTTGCGCATGAGTAACTTTGGCAGAAAGTTCTGGCCTCAGTCACAGTAGCTTGCGCAGCCGGAGTCTTGTTGCCAAAGTGTTTGTGTTGCACTCTGGTTGCTGGATTGGTGGATTGCGCAGGCAGAGTTGCAGCCAACTGCGCCAGAGGAATATGAGTCTTGTACTTTGACAGAGCATATAAAGTAGTTCATGCACTGGCACGGAAAGAAGCATGCTGCGCATGAGTAGTAGCAGTAGACTGCGCAACAAAGACAGCAGTCTTAGGAACAGAGGCAGTAGACTGCGCAGGCTGAGCAGCAGAAACAGTGGACTGCACAGCAGTCTTGGGGACCCAAACTGGATGAACTTTACTTGTGGCAGAAGTTATTGTAGTGCGAGCGGTAGTCCTGGAGTTAATCATCGCCTCGTAGGCCTTCTGGTTGACCTTTACAACCAACGTCTTCTGCATCTTTTCGATAGACGCAATGTCACATTGAGTTGTCACTTCCTCGTTGGAGGAGAAAGTCGTCCCCAGCAGAGTCGCCATTTTGTTCGCAAAAGCAAAAGTTGATCTTTATTTCAACTAACTTTGTAAAGAAGATTACAAGAATTCTGGGAAAGTACAACTATAGGAATCTGATCTGAATGACTATCGCTTTCTCCCTTGGACGATGTGAACTTTGAAGACGGTAGCCTCTGAAGATTGCAGCAGCACTTTGGCAAGAACTCCTGATCTCTGGTGATGATTTCTGATATGTATATATGTATATCTGATCCCCTCTAGGAAGGACTTGAAACTCTATTTATAGAGTTCTAGAAATAACTACTTTTTAGTTATTCTGGACTGCACAGGTTGGATTGCGCACTTTGGATTGCGCAGACGATGAACTGTGCAGGCAGTTACTCGATTGTGGACCATCTGTATGTGACGCATGGCATTGTTTGATTGACATGCGCTTGATCGTGTACAGATGGTTGCCACATAGTGAGTAATTGATGGCATGAAGGCCACGTGTACATTGTCAGTTATCTTGATGGAGTGCGCCACCTGAATTGTGCTGGCTTCGGATTGCGCTGGGATGGACTGAACTGGGATAGACTGTGCTGCAGAGAGTCTGGTAGAATGTGCTGCATGTACAGCTGTCCTCGAGCACTATGCTGTACGATAAACAAACAGTTTCCTCGTTCTCCGTGCTGTCAGTTGTCAGAAGATCTGATTCTCTATCAGGTAATGATGACGAGGCCACATCAGCTTGCGTACTTGGATGAGTGTGCAGTTCAGTCTGCGCAATCGAATTGTTGCGCAATCTGTCTTCTGTGCAGTTCACTTGAAAGATGCATAATTTAATTTTCATGATTTCTTTGATTGGATGCAACTTGATTTTTAGGACCTACAGACGTGTCCAATTCAATTAAACCTAAAACAGCACAAAACTGGACAATAAACCAGTACAGTCTCGTGCACAAGTTTACGCGTGTCATGCCCCCAACACAGACCAAACCAGGATACGAGCTCACAACCCTAGGTTCGCCACACAAGGCTACCTACGTGTCACCCTGATTTGGGTCGACGTGTCCCCGTGTCGTGTCAATCAGAGCGTATCAGAGCTCGAATATCGACTGAACAGAACCCAGTATAAAATCAGTACCGTGTCTCGTGTTCCCTCGACACGACACGAGGACACATGAGACTTGGCACACGTGGTTTCAGCCAATACCCCTAGCCACGTGTCAACTGGTTCGTGTCGAGTCACCGTGTCCGTGGAGAAATTCACCCCGAGTAGCAGGGAAATACTGTAGCTGCGTGCGGTATCCAAACCCGCGTGTTCATGTCCAATTTTTGACACGACATGACACAAGAACAAACTCAAACCACTGGAAAACATCAACCCACACCGAGATCTAAATTCCTATTCAAACATAATTTGAAAACCACATCGAAATACCCTTTGGGGCATTTCATCAAACACCTATATGTAGGGACTGATACGTGTCCATTTAGGACACAAAATGGACACAAAACCTAGGTTTAGGCATACCTACAGTTAGGGTAGACCTAGGGCTTTCCAAATATGCAAAGAAACTAGAATTTTAATGGTGTTTAAATAGTTTTACCTATTGGTGTCCAAAAGCAAGAAAAGCTTCAATAGGGGGTGGTTCTCCTTGCTAGCCAATCCTTCCAAATTATGCCAAAGCTGATATTTAACACCTTGGACAGCAAGTATAGGTGATTTAGAACCTAATGCAATTAGTTTGAGGGAAAAAGGAAATAAAATAGAATTTCTATGAATTAATGAAGTTGAGAAAATACCTCTTCCTTAAACTTGATCTTTCCTAAAGAGGCTAACCCTAATGGGAGAGTATAAATAGGAGGGAATACCAATATGGGCTGGCCGGCCATGCTAGGTTAGGGTTAGGGTTCATTAATGGGTTGGGCTTGGACCTCTATGGGCTAAGTTGCTAATTAATAGTTTCAAACAATAAGTCATGGCTTATGACTAAAAGCCTTTCTATTCTAACTTGAGTTTAATGACTAACCATGGTTTAACTCTAGTCTAACTAGGATTACATGACCTAACCAAGTCCAAACACAACTAGGGTTAGCTTCTAGGTTAGTCTACCAAGTCAACACTAGTCAAAGTCAACCTAGTCAACCATCATTAAATAATTTCAGAATAAATCCTAAAAATTCCCATAATTTCAAATAAATTATAGTAAATTCAAATAACCTTAAAATGACAAAAATACCCTCAAGCTAAAAATGATAAATGAAATACCCTAATCACATGGCTAGGCTCTAGGTCACTTATCTCTAGGGTTACACTAGCAAAACACCAAATTACAAGTCATGATTTTAAATAGTTTAAAAATGATTAAAAATCACCAAAAATCATAATATGAAGTAAATATCAATAAATAATAATTATAATTACAAAATTTCAAAATTACCCTCATTTGGAAAACTGGG
>JANAVB010029842.1:0-39840 GCA_029216955.1 Iris pallida | reverse complement strand
TGATTTATACTGATTGGTATCTACTTTTATTAAAATTATTTATTGGTCTATTTTAAACTATAGTTTTATTTTTTAATCGAATTTTGGCTTCAACATGATCGTTTTCATGATTATTTTGCCTTGCTTCTGTTATGATTGATTTTATTTTATATCTTATTACGGGTGAGCTTATTTTTGACCATGTCAAAGGAGCAGAAGTAAGTTCAAAGTTAGCATATATGCTTATTTATTTTATATGTTGCTTCATTCTATTACTTCTCCGTTTTGTTCCTTACTTCATCACTTACGGGGAAGCTAGTCATTTCGATGAAGTAACAAAGAGGAAGAAACTGATACCTCTACAGAAAGACAAGCTAAGGTACAACAAGACAAGCCGCATCTACTGAACTGTACAAGACAAATGCTCATAAATCTGCGAGGAGCACTGGGTGCATTGTACTAACATGGTGTCGACGTATCGTGTCACGTATAGGCTATGGTTTATCAATTATCAAAATTGGGAATATTGTTGGCCCAAATAGTCATTGGTCATATCTGATTTTGATATCGACTCCGTCTCTAATTATGATACAATAAATAATATATTGTTGTAGGTACAAACGATGATCATACTTTATGCTGAAAACTGATCAAGTCTTCGCGAAATTCAAAAGTTGCTATAATTTTTATCATTTATTCTGTATTTTCTATATTATTAAGTCTAGAAATAGGTATATCAGACGAGGTTGACACATAGCTTAGCTACCAAGTGCACATCAAATTAAGCCTACATAATCTTTATCCAAATAGTCCACATATACAAAATTCTGCTCACTTATCTGAAAGAGCCCAAAACCAATCAAATTTTCCATTGACCCAACCTGATCCAATGCAAGCGAACTCAGACTGAGTTATGGCCGAACTCGGTCACCATGACCAATTTTTTGAGAGAGTTGGTCACCCTGAAGAATAGGCTCTTAGAGTTCAAATTTGTATATACGTTGGATATCGAACTCTCACTACCAAAATACTGATAAATAACGACGGACTTTAGCGACGGAAAGCTAGCCATCGCTAAATAGCGACTAAATAGAGACTACATAGCGACTGATAGTTTATGCAAAATAAATTTTAATATACGTCGCACTGGTCGTCACTAATCCGTCGCTAATATTATACCGACATCTTAGCGACGGATTTTTTTCATCGCTGGCGTCGAATATAACCTATGAAGGCCACCTTTCATTTCATTCTCAAAATTTTGTCCCAAAATACTTCCCCCCAAACCCAAAACCCCATCTTCCCTACTCATCCTCCCCCGATGCGGCAACCCCCACTCCGGCGACCCCTCTCCGGCGTTGCCCCCTCCTCCTCCTCGGCCCCCTCTTACTCCTTCGACCCCTTCAGGCGCCGACCCACTCCTCCTCCTCCCCTGACGTAGCAACCCCCCACTCCGACGCGGCCCCCTCCTCTTCCCTGACCCCCTTAGGCTCACGACACCCTCCTCCTCCTCGGTTCCTTCTGTCTATGTAATTGTTTTAAATTTTGTGTTAATTTTTTTTAAATTATGTTAACAAAACACAAATGCATCACCCCCACCGACGGGCACAGTCACCGTCGACAGTAGCATATGCCATTAACGGTGTAATTAGGGTTTGGAGGAAGAAGAATTGGAGGGGAGAATTTTTAGGGATTAAGCATTTGTGTTGCAAAATTTGTCGGAAGAAGCTCAGGAATTTTCTAAACCCATTCCCCTGGTTTGGATTATGTCTAAATATGGACAAATTGATATGGTATTTTGCACAAAATCCCCTCTTAATTTTGTAATTTACTTTGTGGAATTTCAATATTAGTTAATACAAAATTCTCTAAATTGTTTATCTACGAATGTGATTCATATTTGACAATTGATAAGAATTTAGGACATAGAAGCATGGACACAATGTGAGGACAGGATATGAAGTAATGGACACAATAACTAGATTATGATGCTTTATCTTAACTATGTTACCTATGAAGAGTTATTGTTGATTGTATACATTGCTACATATACATATGGCATGATATATGTACCGGTATGTAGTTAGTATAAATATTCACCTTCAATTGTATCGATCCCTACGTAAAGTAAGAAGTGTACTTTTGTGCGTCTTTATTTTGAAATTTCTAAGTGGTTATAGTATAGACTTAACCCAATGTATCATATATTGAGGTAACCCCTGCCAGATACTAATTCGATAAGGCCGATACCAATCCGATACGGCCGATACGATCTGATACGGCCGATACCAATAAAAGATGATGAATGCAAAAATCAAAGAAGATCCCCCTCTACTTTCTCACTCTCCATACAATAACAAGAAGGACCAGTGCCTTCTATTTCCTTTCTGATCAAGCTTCTTCTTCTTCTCCACCACCATGGCTTTGGATCCATCTGCTTCTTCCTACTTCCCTTTTTCTCATTCGACTCTCAGCCTCCTATACCGCATCATATGATATCCACCTCAACCATAGCCCAGCCCAGACCAACATATACTATGCATGTACTCCACTTCTTCCTCAACCTCAGACCTATCGGATACGGTCGATTCTGATCTGATATGGCCGATACCTATCAGATACGGTCGATACCGATCAAATACGGTCGATACCGATCAGATACGGCTGATACCTATCGGATATGGTCCATACCAATCCGATACGGCTAATACTAATCTGATACGGCTGATACCAATCCGATACGTCCGATACGGATACTCTTAATGTTGGTTATTACAATTAGGTACTTAATTACAATATATTTATTTTATGTTTTTTGATACTTGTATTTACACAATATATGGTACATGGTGCAGAATTGGTTTGAATAATGAGTCGATACTTAGTTGACCGTTCGTGGATGTACAATCAGCGACATAAGAGCAAGATTGGTTTGACGAATGATTTTAAGGCGGGCGTCAAGGAATTCCTGAGATATATATGCCAGTAACCAACCTTATTTATGGACGAATGGCTCATAAAGTACCCTTGTATCAATTGTCATACTATACCATTCAAAGAGGTAGATCTCGTGAGAGAGAACCTCTACAAGAAGGGTTTCATACTGAAATACAATGAGTGGATGGATCAAGGAGAACCTTTGGTTCCGCAATATCAGTCCTCCTTCAATAAGGAGATGAGAGAATCCACTCTCGGTGATCACTTCCATTATCGGCATAGAAACTTGGCACGTTTGTTGGTATTTGATGCGGCTTGTGTCGGTCCAAGTTTTGATCCAGAGGATCCGAATCCTGCTACAAATTATATGATATGTTTAACCATGTCGATACTCCGTTAAATCCGGGTTGTGATTCTCATTCTGTTCTGTCGGTGGTGATGCGGCTGTTGAACCTCAAGTCTGATTTTAACTTGCTGCAGGAATGCTATGATCGGATAATTTAGTTTGTTAAAGAGTTGCTGCCAAAAGGAGCGAAGGACTTGCCAGAAAACTTTTATAGTCGAAGATGATGAGACAAAACTCGGATTAGGCTATGAAAAGATAGATTGTTACTGAAACGGCTACATGTTGTACTACAAGGAGAACAATGATAATGACAGATGTATTTTTGTCACGAGGATCGGTACAAGCCTATTCGGCGCAAAGGAAAATCAACTACACGAGAAAAGTTGTACCCCTACAAATATATATAGTTTTTGTCGATCACAAATAGGCTACAAAGGATGTGTTTGTCCTCGAATACTACAGAACACATGACATGGCATAGCAAAGAACGAAAGATGGATAAAGAAGAATTATCTAATCCATCTGATAGAGAGGCATGGAAGCATTTTGATCGATGCCATCCTGGATTTACTGCTGAGCCTAGGAATGTTCGATAGGCTTTATGTTCTGATGGATTCACTCCTTTCGGACAGTCGGGGGCTCACTACTCTTTGGTCGGTGATTTTGACCCCTTATAATTTACCACCATGGATGTGCATGAAGACTCCTTATATATTCTTGGCACTTATCATACCCGGTCCAAAAAATCCAAAGAAGACATCGATATCTACTTGCAGCCATTGGTAGAAGAGTTGAAACAATGTGGCAATTCAGCGTTCAAATGTATGATATCGATGGAGCAAAACTTTCAGATGGGAGTGATGTTGATGTGTACCATCAAAAATTTTCCAGAATACGGAATGTTATCTAGGTGGATTACTCGTACTATTATGTCTTGTCCGATATGTATAGAAAAGAGTAAGGCATTTCGCCTTCAAAATGAAGGAAAAGCTTGTTTTTTTAGTGTCATCGTCAATTCCTTCTATGTCGCATCCATAGAGAATGAACATAGACGCCTTTAGAGCTGGTAAACAAGAACTAACTTCTTCCTCGTTGAGATTGACCGGAGATATCGTTTAGAAAGAGTAGAGGATTTGTTGACTGTAATGGAAGATCCGAGATCGGGCCATCACTTAGAAGGATTCGGACATAGCCATAATTCAATGAAGCGGAGTATCTTTTGGGACTTATCTTATTGGAAGAACAATCTCATAAGACACAATCTTGATGTCATACATATTGAGAAAAATGTATTCGACAACATCTTCAATAGGTGATGGATAACAAGAGAAAAACGAAAGATAATCCCAAAGTAAGAAAGGACATGGAAAATTATTGCAGGCGTCCAAAGTTGCATCTAACACGAAGATCCAATGGTAACTGGGTCAAGCCCTTAGCACCATTTACATTGAATAGAGATGATAAATTGATAATAAGCATTTGTATTACAAAGTTGAGATTCCCTGACGGTTATGTGTCGAATCTGGCAAGATGTGTCGATTTCAACGAACGCAAGCTAATAGGGATGAAGAGTCATGATTGTTACATGTTCATGGAGCATTTACTTCCTATTATTCTGAGAGAGATGCTGTCTTCTCAAGTATGGGGTCCGCTGGCCGAGTTATCTATATTCTTTAGAGATTTTTGTTCAAGTAAGTTGAGGATGCAACATATGTTTGAACTTGAGTATATATTTTATTGACATTGTGCAAGTTAGAAAAGGTGTTTTCTCACGACTTTTTTGATAGTATGGAATATTTGTCGATTCATCTTGCCTACAAAGCATGTATCAGTGCTCCCTTCCATTATTGATAGATGTATCCATTTGAGATATATAAAATAATTAATTATCTAGTACTAATTATTATTTTATTCAAATAGTTCTAATATTGAATATATTTTATAGATATCTACATCACCTGAAGAAGAAGATGGACAATAAGGCTTATGTAGAAGTTTCGATATGCGAAGCATATATTATTGAGGAGATTTTAAAATTCTGCTCAATCTATTTCGATACCCATGTCAGAACAAACTGGAATAGAGCACCAAAAATGATGAAGGTGAGGTGATGTACCGAATAGTAGAATCTGTACTATCTTCAATGTTGGTGGCAAGCCTACAAGTGCTTCTAATTTATGGTTGGAGGACGATGAGTTTGAAGCCCCTCATCAGTATATCTGCCTAAATAGTAGTATAGAGGAGTTGTAAGATATGAAGAATTAGTAAGTGACATAATTTTGCTATATATTCCAATTTTGCTATACAATTGTAAAAAGTTCTCTAACTTTTCTCGTTATTCACAGTATTTTTAGAGCTGAGATAAAAATGGAGAGATCTAACATGATGATGATCTTGCTAGATCAGGTTGACAAAAAATTTCTGTCGTAGTTCCATAATTATGTAAGGATTAAAATCATTTAACTAATCTAAATTTAATTGACCGATGAAAGAGCTTTGTCTAATGACGTTATGATACGTGATGTTTTAGGTTTTTCGTCCTGACACACAATTGACCGAGAAAGACTTCGAGCACAAGCTATCAGACCAAGCAAGAGGGCAAAATTGGGATGGATATACCATCAATGGCTTCAAATTTGGAACCACTGATAAGCTTATCAATCATTCAATTATCGATGAGGAGGCTAATTACACAAAAAATTCTGAAGTTTCTGTAAGGGGTTCAGTCTACGATGCCGATCCATAATTTGACTATTATTGTATTCTAAGAGATATTGGAGAGCTGGATTACTCTTTTGGTACCAAAATTGTGTTGTTTAAATGTGATTGGTTCGACGCAACAAAGGATGGAGAATTGATAAAAAGTTTGGATTTATTGATATAAAACATAGAAAAAGATATGTAGGTTTTGAACCATTTGTATTGGCTAGTTAAATGGTCCAAGTGTACTACACTTATCCTAGTTGATATCGCACTACTCGTGATTGGTGGGCTGTATGCAAAACTAAAACAAGAAATACATATAATATGAATATCAAGCTACCAGGAGGATGAGGTAGTCATGCCTCAACCAACATATATGAGTTTAGCCGGTGCTGACGATATGGAGGTTGACGTTATTGTAGAAGATGATATAGTTGACGAAGAGCTTAACTTAAAGGACTTACCTCATGTAGAGGAGGAGTCTGAAATGGATGTATCGAATGAGGAAGAAGAATTTGAAGATGAAGGTAAAAGTGAAAGTGATAGTGAAAATGAAGAAGATGAAGATGAAGATAATTCAAAATACGAAGAAGATGAAGAAGATTTGTACGTATTACTTACTTATAAATATCACCATACTATTTTTTATTTCTATTAGATTAGCATTGATTATTTGTATCAATACACCATTTTTTTTAGGTTTGCATTGATTATTTGTATCATCACATCATTTTTTGTTTCTTTCAGATTTGTATATGGTGGTTCGAGGCCATACACAATGTCAAGGACCTTCATTCTTCCCTTCTGATCCTCCTAGTACTCCATCTACAAATCACAGAGGAGTTAGCAAGGACGATTTGGTTGATGAGGAGGATGGCTTATCTCCGTCGTTCACTCGTTCATCGATCGGCGGAGCTAGCCATGATATTCCTTCAACATCTACTCCTACCGGTGCTGGTGCTCCATCTTCTACATTTGAGACTACACATGTCGCTCCTACTAGGGTGAATCCATATCCTGGCCTTTTGGTGGACCGTGGAGTGTACATACGTCGACCCAGATTTGCAAATCCTCCTACTCTACCAGAGCGGCCAGCAAACATCACTCTTCCAGAGCTGTGGGCCGATGGAGCAATGTAAGTATATAATTGTTATTATATATATTTAATCATACTCTCTTTATTTTCTAGTAGTAGATTGTTTTGTTAATTTTAGGTTCTTTTCGCTCCAAGCTGTTAGAGATTTGGGCGACTTGATGAGTCGTCAATTCTTTGGTCCCTATCTGATCTTTGGGACATCCCACTTGATAGACTATTCATTTGGCTCAAGATGCTTGGGGTATGCCTAAATAATATCGTCTTTGTTTACAAAATTTCTTAAATATTTTTTAATTTTTTTTATTTGTTCTTATTTACTAAAGTTGTACTGGTGGCCGGCGCACAGAGATCAGGCGATCGGGAAGTGCTACAAGTCCGTCGCCAGCAAGAGGTTGAGGGATATGGTCAACGACCAGATCAGCGTTGGCTACACTAAATAGTGCTCTTCGCAAGGAGTGGTTTAAGGAGGAATTTTAGGAGGCGATGAAGAAGAAGATGGACACTCTGGCCTATAAGACCAAGTGTGAGAAGGCGAAGGCTGCCCGTACTAAGGGTAGTCACCACACAGGTGGATCCATCCCAATTTTAGAGCATTATCTGTTGACACAAAATCACAGTCAACCAAATATTGATAGAATTGACTACATGATACTTGTGATAATTCAATACGACACATGAAGACTACTTCCAGTTCAAGTCAGACGACAGCTCAGATTTGTAATACAAGTTATTTTAAGTCTGTACTTTTACAATTTATTGAGTCTAGACCTATGTAAACTGAGCTGTACTGAGCATCTGAGACTTAGCCTATAACCATACCAAAATCCAATAGCTCTACACATATCCAAAATAAGCCAATTGGACCCATGACCCATTCTGTGCTCTGGAGACAGAGTTCAGGCCGAACTCTGCCTCCACACAGAGTTCGGGCCGAACTCTGCCTCCACACAGAGTTCGGGCCGAAATCTGCCTCCTAAAAATCAGCACCCTAATTTTTAGGGTTGGCTGGTTGCAAGTTGTCCAACGGCCAATTTTTTGAAAATTCCAACCAGAATTCTGGCCGAATTCTGCCTACCTGATATTCTATAATAGGCCATGAATTCTCTCATTTTCATTCATCCAATCTTCTCTTCTCATCTCTCTAAAGCTCTATACAAGCCATACCCTTCTTCATCTACTAGCCACAAGCTCCCTAAGCCTCAAGTGCTCAGTACTTTTCAGTCAGGAGTTTGTGCAAGAGTTCAAGAAGTAGCTTGGAAAATTCCAAGCATCGCCACTGCGATCTTTGTAAGAAGTTGACATGCTCTTCTGAAGAAAAGGCACGGGGTGTAACTACTATTTCACAAATAGTGGATTTAATCCTGAGCTAGAGTTCTCATGCCTGGACTAGTCCTCCACGAGGGAAACCAGGTTAAAAATCGGCTGTATTTGCATATGCTTTCTTGCTCCTTATTTATTTCCGTATTTACTCTGATTACTTTCAGCTTGTGAAAGAGTTTAATTTTTAATTGGTTATTATCGTTATAAACTCTATTCACCCCCCTCTAGAGTTGCCATCTGTTCTTCAATTGGTATCATCTCTCAACAAGGACTAACATCCTAGAGTTGATCCATGGCAACCACACAATCCTTGATTTCCAATCACGGTGAAGGGCAGTCCACTCATAGGCCTCCCCTATTTGATGGAACTAACTACACCTATTGGAAAACAAGGATGAGCTTTTATCTCAAGTCGCTAGACTTCAACCTGTGGACCATCGTCACCGATGGTTACAAAAAGCCCGCCAGGATAGTTGTCAATGGTGATCTCGTTGAGAAACCACATGACAAATATTCTGACGAGGAGAAGAAACAGGCAAGTCTCGATGCGAGAGCTATTAATGCTTTATTCTGTGCTATAGACAGGAATGAGTTCAACAGGGTCTCAACATGCACCACCTCTCATGAAGTATGGAGACTTCTAGAAGTGACACATGAAGGAACCACCCAAGTCAAGGAATCGAAGATAAGCCGTCTCACTCAAGAATATAAGGCTTTCAAGATGAAGCCAAATGAGACGATCACGTAAATGTTCACAAGATTCCTCGACATCATCAATCCCCTATCTTCGCTCGGCAAACAATATTCAAATCATGAGAAGATTCGCAAGCTACTTAGGGGGCTACCAAAGATTTGGAACCCTAAGGTGACATCCATCATAGAAGGAAATGATCTCACAACTATGTCCATGGAGACCTTGATGGGAAAGCTGATGACTCATGAGCTTGACCTCAAGGACTTCGAAGAGTCTGCTCCTAAGGCTAAGGAGATTGCCCTCAAAGCTCACCGACGAAGGACTGACTCCGAAGAGACGGATGACGACAACTCGGAAGGTGATGATCAAGCTCTCCTTGTCCGCAACTTCAAGAAATTCCTTCGCTTCAACCGAAGAAAGAAGGAACCACAAGAAGATGACGAAGAAGAGCCAACATGCTACGGTTGTAAGAAGACGGGACATGTTCGAAAAGACTGTCCATTCTTAAAGAAGAACAACCGCTATGAGAAACCATACAAGAAGGCTTCCTCAAAGAAATATGCCAACACAAGCATTTGACATGAAAGCGAAGCTAGTGACTCTAAGGAAGAAAAGGACTCTCCTCAAGACGCTGCAAACGTGTGCCTAATGGCAACGTCCGACAAGGTATCAAACGAAACTCTTGATGATTTCACGTTTGATGAACTTGGCGATGCTTTCATCGATTTACTTAATGATCACAAAAAGGTCATTGGTAAATATAAACATGCCAAGAAAAAGATCAAAAGTCATGAAGTCGAAATTCAAAGACTTTCTTTACTACTTGATAACATTAGAGACACTTCACCCACGGAAGTCACAAATGAGGTATCTAAGCTTAAAATAAGCCTAAATGATGCCGAAGCACGCATTGAACAACAACACAAGAAATTACAGCACTCAATATGGAGCTTGCTGAAGAAAAGAGTAGACACAAGATTTCTATTACTAAGATATATGGTTTGAATGCTAAGGTTGCTGAACTGCAGGCTGTCTCTAAGAAATTAGAGACTAAATTGGGAAAACAGGTTGGTCAATCTCAAACCCAATCACATGACACACATACAAAGCATGATACTACTCATACTAGTCAACCACGTCATCCACCTGCAGCTCATAATCATGCTTACATATAACATACTTTCATAAAGCACACAAACCACATGCACGTAGAAATAATTCTTATTTGTCACAGAATCATAATGCTACACATAGATACAATCATTACTATGTTGCACAAAATCACCATCACTCTACATATATACATCATCACCATGCTATTCCATATAGCCATTATCACCATACTGCTCCACATCACTCTACATATAGACATCATCACCATGCTAACTCTATATATCATCATGCTACTCCACATCACTCTACTCATAGACATCATATGCATGCTTCTAACATAAATAGGAATGCTATATGTACTTATTGTGGATTACATGGACACATTTCACCACAATGTAGAATTAGAAGATTAGTAGATAGAAAGATATATGCATGGTTTCCGAAAACTAACTTTTCAGGACCCTCAAGAACTTGGGTACCAAAGGTCACTCTACTCTTGATGTAGGTGGACCTTCCCTCCTCAACTAAGAGTAAGTGGATTCTCGATAGTGGATGCTCGCAGCATATGACGGGAGACCGCAAATCTTTTCGCATCACTATCGATGAAGAGAGAAGGATATGTATCCTTCGGTAACAACCTAAATGGGTATATTATAGATAATGGTATTATTGGTCATCCTCCCTCTCCCGTAATAAGGATGTCTGCCTAGTGACCGAGTTAAAGCATAACCTGCTCAGCATTAGTCATCTTGCTGACCATGGATATGACATTAACTTTGGACAAAATAAATGCTTTATTTATGATAGGTCAACGGGAGACATTGCTTTTGAAGGGGTAAGAGAGGATAATATTTATGTTTTCTATCTGTCTAGAGATACTAACAATACAGGTAGATGCCTATATGCTCATAAGGATGAAAGATTACTGTGGCACCAGCGTCTTGGTCATGCCAACATGGATAATATATCCAGGCTATCGACTAAGAAGCTAGTTAGAGGCTTGCCCGACATCACATTCAAAAGGACACGGTATGTGCCGAATATGAATTGAATAAGGCAACTAAGTCCTCATTACATTCCATAAACTCTGTAAGTACTACTAGACCCTTGCAACTTCTTCATATGGATTTATTTGGCCCTAGTAGAGTAGCCAGTCTTGGTGGAAAACTCTACGCATTTGTTATAGTTGATGATTTTTCTAGATTTACATGGGTTTTCTTTCTTACAAATAAAGCGATGCTGTTTCGGTTTTTAAGATTTTTGTTAAGAAAGTTCAAAAGGAAAAAGGCTACATGATTACTCGAATCCGAAGTGATCATGGAAGCGAATTCGAAAATACTGATTTTGAAAAGTTTTGTGATTCTAATGGTTTTGATCATGAGTTTTCTTGTCCAAGAACTCCTCAAAAAAATGGTGTTGTGGAACAGAAGAATAAGACTCTTGACGATATGGCTAGAGTCATGTTGAATAAGTTTTCACTTCTGAAATACTTTTGGGCTGAAGCTGTCAGTACAGCATGCCACATTTTAAATAGGGTGCTTATTCATCCTATTACGAAGAAAACACCCTATGAGCTTTGGTTTGGAAGAACCCAAAACGTTTTCTATTTTAGAGTTTTTGGTTGTAGATGTTTTATCCTTAACACCAAAGACAACTTAGGCAAATTTTATGCCAAAGCTGACGATGGTATTTTCCTTGACTATGCTGCCAAGAGCAAGGGATATAGAGTGTTTAACAAACGCTTATTAATTGTGGAAGAGTCTACCAATGCGACTTTTGATGAAGATAACAGTGCAGCAGCTACTCTTGATGATGATGTTGAGCCATCAACTTCTACTCCAATGAATACCACCACCAAAACCAATTCTCTGGAGGGCTTGCCAAAGAAATTTCTTTCAAGCCGTCACATCCAAAAAATTTGGTAATAGGTGAGGTTTCACGTGGAGTAACTACTAGATCATCATTAAGAGACTCTATTGCTAGCACTGCCTTCATTTCACAAATTGAACCGAAAAATATTTTAGAAGCTTTTAATGATGAATTTTGGATTTCTGCTATGCAAGATGAACTCAACCAATTCGAGAGGAGCCAAGTATGGGAACTCGTTCCTAGACCGGCAAATCACTCGATTATTGGTACTAAATAGGTTTTTAGAAACAAAGTAAATGAAGATGGTTCAGTTACACGCAACAAATCTCGTCTAGTAGCCCAAGGATACAACCAAGAGGAAGGTATCGACTACGATGAGACGTATGCTCCTGTTGCGAGATTGGAATCCATTCGGATGCTTTGTGCATTTGCAAATTTTCAAAATTTTAAATTATTTCAAATGGATGTTAAAAGTGCTTTCTTGAATGGATTTATTAAGGAGGAAGTTTATGTAAAATAACCCCCTGGTTTTAAAAATCACAAATTTTTCGACCATGTTTTCAAGCTAAAGAAAGCGCTATATGGCCTCAAACAAGCCCCTAGAGCTTGGTATGAACGGCTAAGCAATTTCTTGCTTGAGAAAGGTTTTTCAAAAGGGAAAATTGACACCACACTTTTCATAAAATCTTTTAAAGACACTATTCTTTAGTGCAAATATACGTAGATGATATTATATTTGGTTCTACTGATGAAACCCTCTGTCAAGATTTTGCCAAGTGTATACAGACCGAGTTTGAGATGAGCATGATGGGGGAGCTCAACTACTTTCTTGGACTGCAAGTCAAACAAATGTCAAATGGAACTTTCATCTGTCAGTCAAAGTATACAAAGGACATGCTGAAAAAATTCGACCGTGACAACATCAAACCAATCAGCACTCCAATGGCTACTACAACTAAACTAGAACCAGATAAAAGCGGCAAACCTGTGGATCAACATAAGTATCGAGGTATGATAGGCAGTCTACTCTATTTAACTGCTAGTCGTCCTGATATTATGTTTAGCGTTTACCTGTGTGCTAGATATCAAGCAAATCCTAAGGAATCACACATGACTGCTGTTAAGCGTATCTTTCGATACCTTAAGGGTACGGTTACAGTGGGCCTATGGTATCCCAAGTCAACATCATTTGACCTCATCGGTTACTCTGATGCTGATTTCGCCGGATGCAAGGTCGATCGTAAAAGTACGAGCGATACGTGTCATTTATTAGGAAAGGCTTTAGTCTCTTGGTTTAGCAAGAAGCAGAATTCTGTCGCACTATCCACAACAGAAGCTGAATACATCGCAGCTGGGCGTTGTTGTGCACAAATTCTGTGGATGAAACAAACCCTTGAAGACTACAACTTATCTTTTTTGCACATTCCAATCTTTTGTGACAATACTAGTGCTATAAATCTCACTAAGAATCCCATATGTCACTCACGCACGAAACACATAGAAATACGTCACCATTTTTTGCATGATCATCAACAAAATGGTACTGTTAATTTAGAATTTATTGACACTGATCATTAGCTAGCAGATTTTTTTACAAAACCATTATCCGAAGAGCGCTTCAATTTTCTTTGTCGTAAACTTGGAATTTTGGACGAAGCTGTTATTAATTAAAATAAACCTACGTAAATATCGAGTATGTCTTGATTCTTTTATAATGAAATTGCTATGGGTACAAGCCGAAAGGGTCCTTCTGACAACAAGGCGTAAAAGCCTAAGCGACACGGTGCACTAGTCCTCAGGACTACCGCTAGCTGGGATCCGGCCCCTGCAGCTAACCCATGGCAGCTTCAAAATATTGAATTATGGCATAATTCCTTGTTTATTACATGGTTCATTTTATTTATCACATGCTGAAATGCAGATTTTTAACTTCACTTTGCTTCGAAGTTAACTTTCTGGAATTTTTCCACTTAGATTTTCTTTCAATCTTGTATACATACTTTTCTTTCGGTCTCTCTCACTTAATCATTTTTCAACTTAATTATTTTTTTAGCCTGATTCCTGTTCTGTTTCCAGGATCCGGAATTCGGGCTGAACTCTGCCTTATACAGAGTTTGGGCCAAATTCGGCCTGACTGTTCCAGAACCGGAAGCAGTCTCAGCCGCTGATCATAAGTTGATCCAATGGCCCATATTTGTTCCGACCATTGGAACCCTTTCACATATATTAGGGCTCTCCTCTTTCTCCTCCTCCATTGCCACCTTTTCACTTCTCCAAACATATTTTCTCAAACTCTAACCCTAGTTCTTCCTCCCTAGAGCATATCTATTCTCCAAACTCAAGGAGAAGGCTTCCCTCACCATTCTTCTTCATTGTTCATCATCACATTAAGGTATATTTTACCACTTCTCTCTATCTCAATTTTCTTATTTGTCTTTATTATTTCATGGTCCACGTTTGTTCAATCGAGGAAAGAGACTTCGAACCGAGGGAGCGTCCTCTTCGAATGCTCCTCTTCGTATTGAATCGCCCGTTGAACAACAACCACCTATCCATCCGTTGTTCAACCCGCCTCGTCCACTTGACCCAAACACATTTGACGACCGAATATTTGTATCACTCGATGCGTCAAATGACTGGTTTAGTGACTTTCGGACACGTCCGGTGTTTGCGGGTCATCCTATCAATTTTACTATTTTCTCTCAATATGATGCACTTTTTCATGATCTTTGCCTTGACGAACTTGTCACAACCAACTCGGTCATATATCATAATGCTATTCAATATTCTACTGCAACCTAACTCATGATGATACACATATTTACTCACGGGTTGCGGGCATTGACATCTCGTTTGATGATTTCGATTTGGCCGAACACCTTGAACTCCAAGAGCCAAACTCATGGGAAAAACTTGTTGAAGCTCGATCGTTTCAATTTTCCGATGGATCTTCACTTGAAAGCTTCAAGGACGCCTTGTACTCCGAACACGTCCTCGCAAGCTTTTGGCCAAGTATCTCAATCCCTATTTTTATGAACTTCATCGGATTATCTTTAACACTATTCTACCCAAAGCGGGATCCACCGATGAAGTCACCTACTTTGAAATCTTGGCCTTATATCACCTCCACTTTCATGTACCATTTAATCTTCCACGTACCATGATGGACTGGATGATTAATTCTAGGAAGAAACCAAGATCCTTGGTTTATGCTTTGTATCTTCCTATGGTATTTCGTGCTTTTCGCATACCTCTTGATGAGTGTCAGTTCTTACCTGCCCCTGCCTTCCTCTCTAAGGAACGGAGACTTCAGGCAGCAGTTGGCTCACCTGTCATGTCCGAGCATTCTGACGATGAGCCAAATGCCCCTCCTCCGGGACAGGATCCTCTTCCTCCTCCTGCACTCTCGAGTCCCTCCATACTATGCTCTGCGATCGTTTCACCTTGGAGGATGATCGCTAGACTCAGCTTGATTACCTGACTACCTTGCAGATGAGTGCTATTAGCAACTCACTGCATGATATTCGGTACTCCATGTCTCGCCATCCTTCCATGGCTATCCCTATGGAGCGGGACCCTGGTCGTGAAGCGTATCGTATCGATGACCCTTGGGTTATTCGCTACTTGGATCCAGATGCGGCCTTCGTGGACCCTCGTCGTTCCTTCACTGATCCATCCGACGACGCTGGACCTTCACGAGCTCGATGATGGATATGGACTGCTACTTGCTGCTGCTACTAAGGATCATAGCTTATGTTTCTTTATGCACTTTGGATTTTAGTTGCTTTTATGCACTTTGATTGTATTAGACTTATTATTATGTGTGACTTTTGAGACATTCAGTAGTTTTATCAGTATTTATGCAGTTTCATCTATTACCTTTTGGTGTGCTTGCTAGTTCTTATTTGCTTATGGTTTATTGCTAAATGCCAAAAGGGGGAGAAAATTTGGTATATTCTATATTCTTTTTGTATCTGTATCTGTGCTTTGGGGAGAAATTTTTATCAGGCCAACAGGATTCCAAACAATGTTTACGGGGGAGCTATTGCTAGCTCGACACTGATTACGGGGGAGCTATGCCATATAGTGTGTCCAGGTATGAATATTGAATATACAACTATCATTTTGTCAATTATCAATATGGGGGAGATTGTTGACACAAAATCACAGTCAACCAAATATTGATAGAATTGACTACATGATACTTGTGATAATTCAATACGACACATGAAGACTACTTCCAGTTCAAGTCAGACGATAGCTCGGATTTACAATACAAGTTATTTTGAGTCTGTACTTTTACAATTTTATTGAGTCTAGACCTATGTAAACTGAGCTGTACTGAGCATTTGAGACTTAGCCTATAACCATACCTAAATCCAATAGCTCCACACATATCCAAAATAAGCCAATTGGACCCATGACCCATTCTGTGCTCTGGAGACAGAGTTCGGGTCGAACTCTGCCTCCACACAGAGTTCGGGCCGAACTCTGCCTCCTAAAAATTAGCACCCTAATTTTTAGGGTTGGCTGGTTGCAAGTTGTCCAACGGCCAATTTTTTGAAAATTCCAACCATAATTCTGGCCGAATTCTGCCTACCTGATATCCTATAAATAGGCCATGAATTCTCTCATTTTCATTCATCCAATCTTCTCTTCTCTTCTCTCTAAAGCTATATACAAGCCATACCCTTCTTCATCTACTAGCCACAAGCTCCCTAAGCCTCAAGTGCTCAGTACTTTTCAGTAAGGAGTTGTGCAAGAGTTCAAGAAATAGCTTGGAAAATTCCAAGCATCGCCACTGCGATCTTTGTAAGAAGTTGACGTGCTCTTCTGAAGAAAAGACACGGGATGTAACTACTATTTCACAAATAGTAGATTTAATCCTGAGCTAGAGTTCTCATGCCTGGACTAGTCCTCCACGAGGAAAACCAGGTTAAAAATCGGCTGTATTTGCGTATGCTTTCTTGCTCCTTATTTATTTCCGTATTTACTATGATTACTTTCAGCTTGTGAAAGAGTTTAATTTTTAATTGGTTATTATCCTTATAAACTTTATTCACCCCCCTCTAGAGTTGCCATCTGTTCTTCATTATCGATGGTTGGTGAGTATTCTTATATGTTATTTCTTCAATTGTTTAAATTTATTGTTTAGTTATAAATTGATGTTTAATTGTTACAGTATAAGGAGGTCGTCAGGGCAGGAGGAGATTCGAGCGTCATCGACTTTCTTAAACTTTTTTAGCGTACCCATAAGCGAAAGAATGATGGAAAGCTCGTATGATCGGGCAACCAAAACCCATGTAATTACGTTTCTTCTTTGTCTTTACGTACTTAACTTTGTTTAGTTTGCCTAAATAGTGAGTCCTAACTCTAATATGAATATTAACTCTAAATCATAACCATAAGTAGCATTATAAATCAAAAATATATTAGGAGACGTATGAGACCCTACTTTAACAATACTTAATAGTAACTAAAATATAAATATTAACTCTAAATCTATTCACCTATATAAATTAGGCGGCGTATGAGACTTTAAAGAGTCGAGTTAGTGAGGGAAGGCTGCTGGAGGGGGCTGCCGAGGGGGAGCTGGGACTAGTCAGTCACCGACGCCGGCTGTAAGGAACGATTTGTGGATACAAGCTATTGGTAGAGGAAAAGGGGGCAATGTGTACAGTACCGGATCGTTGGCATCCCAGCCGTCCGTTTTTTTATAGCTCCTCTATCTCCACCTCTACTTCCACCTGTAGATACACAGAATGACGTTACTGTCGGAATCTACACTTTGCAGCAGATTATACAAATTTTGGTGACCCTACAGGGTTAGATGACCCAGGTGACCGGAGTTCTAAACATAATAGGTCTGATTCCTGCCACGTACCACTGCGCCGGCGCCAGCTTTGACATCAGCGTCTCCGACAATGACTCCTTCGACCACAACACCTACTACACTGGCTCCTCCGATGACCACAACGCCTACTGCATCGGCTCCGACTTCGACCACGGTGCCTCTTGTTATGCCGCCGACTCTTGCAGGCGTTTCTGCCCAGGACATACAACGGATCATCACTTTGGTCCTGGGGCAGATATATGCAAGCGGACAGCCGACTCTGCCTCCGACACCTCCTCCACCATCAGCTTAATGTTTGTATGATGTTGTTGTATTTGATCGATGAGTTTGTATGAACTTTAGGGAGTTTATGTATTATTGAAAAATTTGTGTATATGTACTATATTGCGACTGTTGGACGAGTTTGGGATTGAGCAGGTTTGGATATTTATTGGAGTTCATTCTCATGTATATTTGGTGCTGGTTAATTTGTGTATATATTGGAGTTTATTTTACTGTATATCATTTGACTGTAATTGTATATATGACAGGTTTGAGCAAAGTTGGAACCATTAAGTCTGGCAAAAATGAGAAGCTTAACGACTGACCAGCGACGGAATAGCGACAAATCTCTAATAAAAATTGCCGGCTGGCGTCGGACTACCGACAGAATAGCGACGAATCGTTGTACGTTAGAGAGAAACTAGCGACGGAAATAGTCGCTAACATTCTGTCTGATACCAAAAGTGTATCAGTCGAGTCAGCGACGAAAATTTCCGTCGCTGAGCTTCTAAAAATTTTATTTTTTCTCACAAAAATATGTCGGTATTCTGTCGCTAAGTCGCAGAGTTTGTCGATGGTTTATATTCGTTGCTAATTGTCGCTATTTCTGGTCAGCATTTTCGTCGGTAATCCGTTGCAACGGATTTGTCATAGCGACGTTAAAGCTATCGACATACCACTTCCGTCAGAAATCCGTCGGTAAATAATTTTAGCGAAGGAAATATCGTATTTAGCGACGGATAATTCGTCGCTAAATACCAATATTTTAGCAGTGTCTGTCCGAGTTCTATCCCGGAGAAACCTATAAATAGAGAAGAATTCTTTATTCAATTCACTTAATCATCTCTTCTCTTCTCTATTCCTTCAAGAGTTTCTCAGAGCATTTTACTTTCATATCAAAGCCCTTTACTACTCCTAGCCAAAGCGATGACAGTTTATTCTAAACTTATTTACCTTATGTATTTATTTGATTGTCTGCTTCATATTAGTTTGATTACTGCCATATAAATTTTTAGTGGTGATTTTTTATTCCGCAGCACATATGCACTCTATTCCCCCTCCCCCCTCTCGAGGTGCTCAATGGTCCCAGAGAGGAGATTATGAGCGTCTGACTATTAAAGTGACAGAAGGGAAGAAGATTTGACAACAATTGCACTTTTTTTTTCTTTTAGTCTGAGTAACTTATTTGGCTTTTGGTATTCTAGTATGACCTTTAGATATCCTATAACAAAAAATTTCTTACGCGGCCTAAAATAATTAGAATGGTCCTGATAGGTTTTTGTTCAGATTTATGCTTACAAATATTAAGAATAATGCAATTTGTCCATCCAAATTATCCCTCCAAGTCATTCTTCCTTACGTAACAGCTGACGTGACATGTTGATGTAGCAGCTGACATGGCATATTTTAAAATTAACATTAAAATTAAAATTAAAACATTAAAATTAATATTAAAAAACATTAACATTATATTAATTTAATACATTTATATTATTATTAACATTAATATTAACATGAAAATAATTGGATAATTAATTTTTTGGCGTTAACATTTGTCAGTCAGCTGCCATCTTAGATGACACATAATATTATTTAACATGTCACATCAATTGTCACATAAGGAGGAATGGTTTGGAGGAACAATTTGAAAGTATGAATAGCATTGCTCATATACTAAATAGTATAATAAAATAAAATGGTGACCACTAAAATTTTGGATCGAGTAAACCGTCTCATGGCCTCATATCAGGTCCAGACCATGGATACCTTCTATCCTTGGATCAGAATTGTTAGGGAATGAAACTTTGATGACAACTTCTACTTCTGTTTATGGTCTACATTGTGTTCAGACTTGTCCCCTAGTTTTCTCTTTAAAGGTATTCAACATAAAGGAAAAAAAATTGAATTGCTTTTGTTATTCTTTTATATTTTCGTTTTCGTTTGTTGGTGAGTGGTTTCAATCATGAATTAAAACCACAGGTATAAAAGAAACATGAAGTGTTGTTCGCATTTCAGAAAGTCTTCCCAAACCCACAAGCAAGTAGAAAAGAAATAGAAAAGTGTGATGGTGTGGAAGTTTTTGGGGTGATTTCAGAAAGTCTTCCCAACTTTTTTTCCTTCTTCATGGCACGTTCTACATAAAATCAATTTGTTTGCAACTGTTTGATATAAACTTCCCCAACTCCCCTGACCCCACCATACATGTCTTTGTAATTCTCTCTCCTATATATCTGTGTATAAGTAGCTCTTGAGCCTCTCGTCTCTGCAGGTACAATCCCTTTGACATGGATGCTCCAAGAAGCTCCTCCATGAACAAGGCCCTGAGCTCCACAGAAACCCTGGCCTCTGCCGAGGAGAGCGGCTGGACGACCTACTTCGAGGACTTCTTCGAGTCGCAGAAGAGGGAGGAGGAGGAGGAGGCAGGTGGGAATTGCCCTATATATTCCAGCTGCAGTACTGAGAAATTAGGTCAGGGTGGCTCCTCCATGATCTCCGATGCCTCCTCCGGCGCTGCATGGAAGCCCCGTGCCGCGACGGCGGCCTCGGGGATCAACAAAGCTGAGCTTCAAGAAGAGGAAGTCGCAGCAGGCCGTCGGGGACCCTTTGGAAGATACAGCCAGTTCTCCTGTCAATAGCCCTAAGGTTAGAAATAAAACACAAGTAGCTAGAAACATCAAGTAGCAAAGCCAGTAAAAAATAACACAAAATAAAACAAACTGTAAAAAAAAGTAGAAGTTGAAATTATTTTTTCTTTTTGCTTTTTTTTGGTTTAAGTTGTTTAATTAGGCTGTTAGTTTTTCTTGATAGGTTTGTTTTTCTTTGTATATAAGGTTTTGCAGGAAAAGGGAGCTGGATGTGAGAAGTTCAAAGAAGAAGAACTTAGGAGGGAGGAGATGGAGGAGTTGGGTCTTATTGATCAGAATGTAAATGAATGTATAGACCTCAAGAAAAAGGGACTCTGTTTGGTTCCTTTGTCTATGTTTGTAGACTATCATGAATGAATCTTTCAAATGAATGTATGAGGATTACTTCTCCCTCTCTTGTATGCGTGTAGTTTTAATCTGTCAAAGAAATCATTAGTTTGTATATATATATATATATATATATATAATATATATATATATATAATATATTATATATGTTTATTATCCTTTCAAGATATTATATTATATCTATATATTAGATTATTATCCTTTCAAGATAATATAATATCTTGAAAGGATAATAAACATATATATATATATATATTATATATATATATATATATATATATATATATGATTATCCTTTCAGGATAATATAATATAATATATTACATAATTCAAAATAAAGAACTCCCCAAGAAAAAAAAAGTTCAAACAAGGAGCTTTCTTTCAGTGGTGGGGAACAGAAAGGGAAGTATGCTGAGCAGTTAGACAATATCTATCCAATTATTGCTGGTATACCAAATGCTAGCTCTACTGAAGAAAAAGTCTTTCAAACTATGATGTAAACATACAAGGCCCGTAAATTGGGCTCTCTCCCCCTCTCTTACAAGGTTGGTTGTTTACAAGTAACACATTCTCTCCATCATCATGACTTCATATTTGACATCAACAAATTTAGTTTGCTATAACTCAAGTTCCGTAAGTTAATTGATGATCTTTGTTTCGATTTCCTATCAATTGGGAATGTTCACTTGCAATACACGTACAATGTTTTTTTTTAATATTTAAAAATTACATAAAAATTTAAATTTTATTAAAATAGTCTAAATATAATTTTAGTATATTTCTAAAATTTTGTTATAGATATAATTTTATAACTTTGGATATATGTATAGATAATACCATGTAGCCAGTTTAAATATCATTTGAATATTTAATATATTTCAATTTGGTTTTGTTATTGATATATATAGGATTTTACATATGTTTAGCTAGTTTGAAGGAGTTTTGGTTTTTTTTTTTGAGGGATATACAAATGGTAAGCAGAAGGATTTTATGAAAATTCTTAATTACTTGAGGATATACATACGGATTAGATAACTCATTTGAGCCATTTTCAAATCTCCTTATAATAGTAAAGATATAGTCAAAGTATACTGAATGAATGATAGGAGTGGAAAGTGATGGGCCTCCTAGGTGGCAGAGGTTGGAATGCCCCGCTCCACATGGTACATTGAGTTGGTTAGTTGGCTCGTAGGTCGTTTGGACTTGGATTCATGCAAAGGATGATTCAGATATATGTTCAGTCAAGACAAATCAACATTTCTTCAGGTTGCTGATTTTGATGATGCTTCGTTTCTTTACTTTCACATAAAACGAAATGATGCTACATGTTTAATTCTTTGTTCTATGAGTCGTTAGATGCTAATAAAAAAAAACCAAGATAGATAAAAGAGACTAATCTCATTTATGTTAACTTGCTGTATAGAACATATAGACTTGGAGTTCGTACTATTGTAGTATGTATATATCATATGGAGTATAGTTCTTTTATTTCGTTATCTAGGAATATATAGTTGTATTTTGTTGAGCATAGTGATGTAGTTTTGTAAGAATTGAAACATGGATTGGAAGGTTGGGACCCTTCAGCCACCAAGGTAAAATCTCAGGATTGGAAAGATTGATGTGATGATGGTTCGAGGAAATATGCTAAACGATGAGTAGAGATGTGTTCTATTTTTTGTTTCAAATTTACCATGCATTATTTTTAGAATTTAATTGTTCAAGTATTGCATGGACAATGGACAACTTGTGCACAAGATTTTTGTTCCTCGAATGGTTACTGGACACTAAAATTAGGTCGGCCTAGGGGAAAATGTGCTGTCATACTAGCACGGGATGATTCAGAGCTTTCAATGGGGCTGGACTGGAAGGATCCTCGTCTCACTAAAAGTCCAGGATGGCTTGTGGTGCCAGTAATCTTTATATAGTTAGGCTGCATGCTAATGTCATCTGCTTGTAGTTCTAGTACTTGATGCAAAATGGGCACTTAACATATTTATGTATTTGTGAAGGCTAACAAAAGTCTTTTGCATGGACACGTATTATGACATATTGTTTATGTATTATGAATGCTATCGTTGTATGAACATGAAAGGTTGGTATGTATTGGGTAAGATCAACTCCATTATGTAACACGTTTATACTTTGGACACATGTGTATGTACGTAACTGATCCTAAGGCAAGATTAGAAAGACCACATAATGTTGCTTGCACTCATTAATTCAATGTGTTGGTTTTGGTGGTGATGCCTAGAAGCCACTCACTAGTACTCATGTGTTTACCCCCCCCCCCCACCAGATATTCTTCTCAGCTGCAAAGTTTTCTTGGACGTGTTGAGGTATTGGAGCTTGCTTTGCATCTTGTAGCAGATCGGTTGAAGATGATTTTTTTGTATGTAAAGGACATAATGTATGGAACATTATTGTTTCTTTAGTTCTTGAATTGTATGCTTGTGGCATGTTTATTGTATTGGAAGAGAGAGAGAGAGAGAGTGAGAAAGAGAGAGATATATAGAGAGTGCGTAATTGTGTTGTTCTTTGGCTTCGAGCCGCTGTAATTCCGATTTAATATTATCAATAAAGATTTATTTTTGTATATCTTGTGTATATCAACTTTTATTTTTTATGCTGCAATGACTTTGATTTTTAGATTCCTTCCATTGTTAGTATTTTTGGTGCTTGTCGTATACAAGTGGAATTTAGGCTTGTACGATAACTCATCCAGTGGCGACGTTCGGTCCAACGGGATCAGGACGTAACATAATAGTATTAGAGCACAAATTTACGTCCTTGGATCCTCATTAATTATTTTCAACTTTGAGTGTTCCTATAATCGATTGTCCTTTGGCGTCTCGATGTTCTGCTGGATATTCCATACAATAAGTCTAGATATATTATAAATCTCATGTGGGTATCTTGTTAACCAGGAATAGCATCAAATGGTTTGAGTTGAGTGTGTAGAAGAATATTTGGTTTGAGCAAGTAGTGAGTCATATGATTGGAATAAGGATAAGTTGTATGTTGGATGATCGATTCGATATTAATGAAGGTGTTGCATTAAGTAATGAGCAATCGAATGAATTAAGTTATTCAATTGGAATGCATTTAGTTGGATATCAGTATTTCCTGGATGGCTGAAAATGAATGTTATATTGTAATGACCCGCTTTGCACAAGCAAGTGCAACGACTCAAATCCCGCCTTGCTTGATGAAACGACTTGCTTCAGGAAAAGGCAATGGACTTGGCCCTTTAGAAGAATCCAAACTTAGACTTTCAAAGGTGCGTTCGGAGTCTCACTCGGCCGATGCAATCATCGCTAAGGTGGGTGGCTCCGATAAACCTGTCTTTGTCTAGCCTGGACACATAATAACATTGACGATATTGCTAGATTGCTAGGCGTTAATCCCCTGCATGCTAATAAAAGAACTTAACGCACATAGCTAAGGGAATAATTTCATCTTCTATCACTTGTGTAGAATATGAAAATAAACTTGGAATTTTACTTGAACCTTCGGACCGCACCCTACGCTCGTGCCAAGGCACAGCTTACGTTTCGAGTAGATTTACTTATTCGCTCAATTATGTCTGAATTGCTTATCATTTAGATCGTACCACAACTTGAGGCATGAAACAATGAATGGTTCACAGAATTAAGACAAGAAGTCTATCAAATAGTCATTTCAAGCCGAGCAATGCAAACATGGAAAGGCTTCAGACCGTTGGGTTGCTAAGATAGTCCTCATACCGAGAGCTGCATAATGATAACAAAAGAATGAATGAATGAATAAATGAATGAATGAACAAACCAACGAACGAATGAACGAACGAAAGAACGAATGAACAGACGAACGAACGAATGAATGAAGGAATGAACAAACGAATAAGTGAATGAATGAAAGAAAGAAAAAAATGAATGAATGAGTAAAAGAAAGAAAGAAAAGAAGAAAAGTATGATTAGCGACAGGTATGTTGGAGACATGTAATGGAGCTCGCTACCAGCGCTGCATGGATGCTGCCGCCAACCTAGTCGATAATCTGTTATGGCTCAAAGAGCCCGTTAAGTTAAAATAAAAAGAGAGTATGAAATGGTCACGGACAGCTCATGCACGAGAGATATGGAGGAAGGAATCCTTGGACGATCAGAAGCTGGGTTACTAGGGATCGTACCGACCTAGGAGAAATTCATGGCTTATGGGTGACTTGGGAACGGGTCTGGCAACACAAGCGACGTAATGCCGATATTGTATAGCCAATCAGGTTATCCCGACCATCACGCCTGGTAGATAATATCACTATGAATATCCTGTATGTATAGTCCAAATGGCTTGTGATACTAGCGACTGGTACATATAGATTAAGTTGGCTTGTGAGTGGCAATCCACGTGCGAGTTATCGCATTGAAACAAGTAATCTAAGTAAACTAAACAAGGAGTAACTGAATGAAGTGCATCAAAGAAAGCTTGAGTATCATCTTGACACCTTACTCTGTGATTTACTTATTCTTATTTTTAGTTATTTATATTCAGCATTACTTATCTGTTGTTAGTATTATATCACTGTGCATCCAAGTCACACTTGTGTGCAAGCGACTCTATCGGTCGTTTTTACTTGCTTTATTATTTCTCTTGCATTTACTTAGCCTAGTGACCACCCATTGATGATCAGGTATTGGTATATCTCATTCGGCCTTAACACATGCCTTATCATGTGTTGTGAGTCACATGTAGGACACGTACTCACGTAGTCGGCTGGCCACTGATATGTCTGAGGCATGCGACGGATAGGAGTAACTGCCAATAGAATTGCATATTAGTAGACTTGGCGGTTACTAGAGGTTCATATTAGTCATGGAGATGACGATACTAGGTTTTGGGTGGGAAGAACAGAACCTGACACATGGGCTTCTATTACACTTTCCCCTGTAACCCGGAAGCTCCACTAGAGATACGGGTATGCTTACTTCCTCAGGTTGGCCACTGACGTTCTTGAACGTTATGCGCTTAGTCACTGGTACCCAAGAGGGGACTATATCGGATCCTATTACCAGTCAGGTCTCATGCGTGAAAGGATTGTATCTCAATTGCATGTTTATAATAGAACGATTAAGAACCCTATTGCATGGATCACTTTATTTTCTATTATATATCACAATTTTAAGGCATGGTGTTTTCTTGTATCTTTTAAGTCCCTCTGAAGACCTGGTGATCTCTCCAGGTGTGTGCTTTGTGACTTTTCGCAGGTGTTCTAGCCAAGGCCATGATCTTCTCCATTCCTTTGAAGATGATTGCTCTGGTTCATCATGCTATTTTATCCATCCTTTCCTTGTATATTTTCTCTCATTTAAAATAGTTGGTAGTGGATTTGTCTCCGCCCAACTATATTCATTTATTTATAGTTGATTTATATTATTATTCTTTTATTTTGTGTATGATATTTAGTTGTCATGGTTTCACTACTAAAATCTGTCAAATCAGCGACGCTAGAGGAGGTCGCTAATTAGGAAAAATACGTTGCTAAATCCAATTAGCGACGTTTGGATGTAGTCGCGATTTACCTAGTTGCTAAACACCCTGACGTCGCAATACGTCGCTATTGCAACGACACTTAGCAACGCATCCGCGTCGCTAATTCAACGACTACCAGCGACGTAAAACGACTGCATTTGCCGACGTCACCTAGCGACGCTTAGCGACTTTACATACATCGATGCTGACCTGGCTTGAGAGCCAAATGGCGACATTCTGCGATGTCTTTACGTCACTATAGTGCCGACACATAGCGACGTTTAGCGACGTCGTATTTAGCGACGTTTAATGACGATCAGCGATGGTATGTATCACAGTTAGTGACGTTCCGATACTTACTTAGCGACGTTAATGTTCGTCGCTGGACGTCGCTAAACGTCGCTGAACGTCTCTAAATTTGGTAAAAAAATTAAAAAAATACAGCATTTGCAGCAGCACCTAAAGCAACATTTTCCTGGGTTCGTCGACCCCTTCGGTGGAACACTACTCAACATCGGCTGATCATGAGGAGCATCACGAACACAAAGTATAAACAACACAGATACACAATCACGAACACGTTTGAAACACAATCTCATCACTCAACCCAGATATATAAAAAATTTCAACACAATGTCAAACATAATGAAACACAATAACAATGTATGTAAAACATAAAAGACCAAACAATGGGCCATCACACAACAATATATATATATATTATATATTATATATATTTATATATAGATATTTATATATATATATATATATATATATATATGTCGACTACGGCTGATCAGGAAGAGCGTCACCACTCCTAGAAAGAAGGTAAGCATACTGTTCCGGTGTAAGAACCACCGACGACGATGAAGGAGGAGGCAATGCAACCGCTGTAGAAGGAGGCAGTATAACCGCTGGAGAAGGAGGCAGTGTAACCGCTGGAGATGGGTGCGTCCGCATCTCCTCTAGGGCTAGCAGTCTGGCGCTGCATTGCTCCATGCAAGCCGCTATCCTAGTAGTGGTGCCGTGAATGGACTCCTGCATCCCCTGTACGTCCCTCACGGTGCGTTCAAGCTCGTCAAAGTGTGCGATGATCGACGCAGCGTCCCCTTGCGCCTGAGACCCTTGCTGCTCAGAAATCCTCCTCAGCATATCGTCGCACAGCTCAGCAATCTGCCGGGCAATGGTATCCTCGACTTAGGATGACTCGGCCTGTGATGGCTGTGAATGCGTACTGGCAGAGGGAGCCCTGGATGCCTGTGTCGTAAAAATGCATCGTAGGACCCCGTATCGTAGTACGTACCTCTATGAAGACCACCAACGACAGTCTGCCAAAGCTCGTCCTCCGACTGAGGCGGAGAGGGCTACGATGTACCATCCCTCCTTCTGCCGGTGTACTAGCACTCGCACGCTCACGTAGCCTAACAAACTCGTCCTAGAAATTATTGTGCATCTCTATAAATCAGTACTTACCTAAATTAGCCTAATAAACGTCTAAAGTATTTAATTATTATTAACTATATGGTTATCTGTATATTCTCAAGTTGTGTTAAAAATTATCGAAATCTAAATTAGTACTTACATAGCTCTGAGTAGTCCGGTCGTCGATGAGCTTCCCATCCTTCCGATGGGTGGCCAGGAAGACGGTCACCATGTTTACGTCCTCACTCCTCTATACCTGCGTGTTGTTACATTTATTCTTTAGTAAAATAGAAAATTATATACTCCTAATATCAATAAAATCTTATATATTGTAATAAATTACATACTAGATGACAGAAATGCTCCGTCATAGGAATCGATCCACCATACCACTTTTCGGCCCTCTTCCTAGCCGCCTTCGCCTTCTCCGACCGCTCTTTGTACCGGTGCTCCTCAAATCGAGCCCTTATCGTGGTCCATTGGTCAGGCGTGATCCAACCAGCAATCGGCTTTCCGGAGCGCTGACTAGCTTTCTGATCGTTAATTGCATCACGGATCAACTTGACGGCGACGGTAGGAAACTGCCTCTCAATCTGCTCGGTCCGGTGTGGTGGATAAAAATAAGTCCTCTACAAGAATTACAAACTAAAATAATAAGTTCTAAAAAATTCTTAAAATTATATTAATCATACTAAATTAACTATATTTAATTACCTTGAAGTGGGCAAACAAGAATGCCTTTCTCTCTTCCGAGGCATCTGAGTAGTTGATCCACGGCCCCATAGTTGGACCTTAGAAAGGAGCCCAACGCTCTCTGTAACGACGAGGGACGATATCTGTATACAACGATAATTATATTAATATATATATATATATATATATAAATATATATATATAAAATGAGCTTGCGAGCAGCTCAGGCTCCAAAGGTGGGCGCCCCCTGGCCCGGAGCCGCCACCCCCCTCCTCCTTTTGGGGGGTGGCCGGTAGGTCTTGCGCTCCCAGGCCTCCTCCCCTCTCCCAACCCCATCTCCACGGCCCCCTATCGGCCCGCCGCCCGACCTCGCCTGGATGGTCTTCCATCGCCCTATGGTTTTCCCCTTCCCGTGGGGATTCTACCCTTCCCTCGCCGGCCTCCCCCCGACAAGCCGCCCTTCTCGGCGCCGTCGTCGTCCCCGGCGTCAGCGACGATCCAGAGCCCGGTGCCAGCGGATCGACCCTCCTCCTCCTACTGCCCCTCTGGCATCCTGCCGCCCCCTTTCCTCCTCGGCCGTCCGCCGGAGTAGCCTCCTCCTGCCGTCGCACCGCCGGAGCCGTCCCTACCCCCCCTCCCCCTCCAGTCGTTCCTTCTGCGTTGCCGTACCTCCCCTCAGCAGCGTCCCTTTTCCCGAATCCTTCCGCGTTCTGGTGGACCCCAGCCTCCTTGGCCGCGTCCTCCTCCTGGGCCCCTCCCACCGGCGATCCTGTTGAGGCCGCCCCCCGTCCGTTCCCTACCCCTGCCTCTTTTCTTCAGGGTTCCCTTCCCCTTCTCCCAGCTCGGGATCTTCCGTCGTCGGTGGATCCTCCCCCGGCTCTCGGCGTCCCCGCGGCGGCGTCGCTCTCGCCCCCTAGAGGCAGGGCCTGCCCCTGCCTGTGGTGCACCCTCCCCTCCGACATTCACACTGTCTTCCCGGCCCCCTTCGTGTGGCCGGCGCCCCCGTCTAGGCCTCCTAGACCTCCGGTCCCCTCCGTCTAGCCCCGGGGGTCCTGTCCGCGCCCTCCTCCCTCCGGTCGCAGGACTCCCTTAGCCCCCTCCCCTCTGCGTCTCCTCCCGGCTGCAGGACGCTCCCTCACCGTGGTCTGTTCCCTCCGTCGTGGGATTGGTCGGCCGGCCGCTTCTTCCCGCCCCGCTCTCCCTGGCGTGTACTTTCCCTCCTCCGGGCATCGTACGGGCCGCCTGGCCTCCCCCGTCTCCGGGATCGGGCCACCACCCCGTCTCCGGGCCTCCCTCCTCCCCGGGACCGAGCCTCCCTCCTCCGGGCTTCGCGCAGCCCGCCTCGGGCCCCCCAACCCCGGGTCTCGCGTTGGTCGCCTCGGGTCCCTCACCCCCGGGTCCAACGCTGACCGCCTCGGGAAGCTACTCCTCGGGCCCCGCGTAGCACTCCTCGGGCCGCACCCTTCCCTTAGGGCTTAGCGCTGGGGTGCCGCGTGTCCCCTTCGGGCACAGTTATTTTTTTTTTCTGCCCTTTGGGCAGGCCCAGCTAGTGGGCCTTTTGTTGTTGGTTCTGTTGCCCCTTTGGGGCGGCCCAGTTAGTGGGCCTTTTGTGTTTCAGGTTCTGCTGCCCCTTTGGGGCCGGACCAGTTAGTGGCCCTTCAATAAAATTTCACTTTTCCAAATATATATATATATATATATATATATATATTCATTTAACTTACTTCGTAGGACCGTCGACCAAAATCTCCATCCTCGTCTCGTCCTGAGGTGCGCATGGAGGGTCGCTCTGGTATGGATCCGCCCGGACGGAGTAGGACTACCTCCTCTACCTGTTCTCCCCCGCCATGCTGCTGTCAGCGGTAGGAAGGCTAGGGGAAGGAGTATCAGCAAGCCTAGAACTGCTCGTCCCAGGTGTACGGTCACCCGGACCTGCGACCGTATGGTACAATAGAGTGCTCGGGTCAGACGATGGTCCAGAGCCATCCTCTGGTAACGGAGCTCTTTGCCCAACTAAGGACACGGCTCGTCCTGACCTATCTCCGCGTCGTCCTGCCATGCTGATAATAACATATGATTAAAAATATAAATAAATACTATGACAGTTTAGAAATATATGCATACATTGGAGTTGATTATTTAAGTTTACAAAATTTGAATACTAATAGAAATGATCATAGTTCATAATTTAAGATTACAGAAATATGAATACATTAAAATCATAGTTTCTCGATCATCCTCTAAAAATTCATCTTCTTCGTTTGCCTCCTCCTCCTCCTCTTCCTCTTCCTCTTCCTCTTCCTCTTCCTCTTCCTTCTCATCGTCACTAGCATCTCCTTCGTCTTCCCCTTCGGATACTTGTACCTCTTCTACACAAGTAGATATTGAATACACAAGTAGATATTGAATGGAGAACTTCTGCTGAGTCGACATCAACTGTATTTGGTACAAGAGGCAGCCCGTCCTCCTGATAAGCCACTTCGTCGACGTCGTAGGTATATCTGGCTTTAGTCTTGCATACTAACCACCAGTCGTACCTCGTTATTCCCCGTCTAGGATATGTTGTAAAATTACGAGTTGAGCTTAACTTGCTAGAACAAATAGTTCGTATCCTTGGTATCGACGACGGTAGTTAATATCCATAAGTCCATGCTTGTCAATTTTCCATCCTTGATCTTGTATCGGATCGAACCAATCAACTTTGAACAACACGATTTTGGCAGGCTCTATGCCATAGTTGTACGTCAATTCCACGATCTTCCGTAAGATGCCATAGAAATCATTGCCGGGAGTGACATCTTTGTAGTTTGTAGATTTGATACACAAGCAACTATTTTTTGTGGAATCAAGATCCAGGAAGCTATCTCTGATGGGAGCATTTGTTGACTTGAACTTAAACCCATTCACACAATAACTTGGCCATATTTTGACGGCATAAATTGGTCCCTTGGCAAGAGTTCTAATAGATTCATTCTCAAGGATGACGTCCGGACGATCGACCTAAACATGAGAAGATACAAAATTAAGTTCAATATTAAGTTATTTCTTGTGCAAATACAAATGGAGAAAGATTCTAACTAGCTTCTTATGTACATATGCATTCAACCAAGACGGGAAATGAAGTCTCATTTCTTCTTCATCTGTAATGTATGGTCTACTTGACCTCACCTCATCATTAAATTTGCTGAAAACCAATAAATATCGGGATATACTCGTTAAATTATAATAACGTAATCAACAAAAAGATGACTTGAATGTTGAAGATTTTCACTTACCACTCTAGCTTTTCCACTCCTTCTCGCAGTTAAGTAATATATAAACTGGGCAGCCCTTAGTTCCTCATCATTCAAATATCTCTTTTTTAGTTTTCCAGAAGGCTTTCCAAGAGCATTGAAGACTTTCAATAATGCATCATTATATTCTATATCTCCATCGTCGTTCCTCAGAGCTCTTGTTCTATTTGTAGCAATATGAGGTATGAAATACATTAAACAAAAGTTTTAATCTCCTCAAGGACATAGGCTTCACAAATAGAACCCTCGACCCGTTCCTTATTTTTTACCTTCCTCTTCAGGTGGTTTAGATGGCGCTCGAGCGGGTACATCTACCGATAACCGACGGGCCCACCAACACGTGCCTCATAGGAAAGATAATTGGCAAATGCTCCATAGAGTCGAAGAATCCAGGAGGAAACACCCTCTCAAACTTATACATTGTTGTTGCAATGTCCTTCTTCTGCTTTTCAAGGCGATCGAAGAGCAACTTAGTAGAACAAAGATCTCTTAAGAATATGCTAAGCTCTGTCAGTGGATCCCAAACGACCTGAGGTAAGAATTTCCGAAATAAAATTAGGATTAACCTCTCCATAAAAATGTGACAGTCGTGGCTCTTTATACCCTGTAGTTTGTTCTCCTTCGGGTCAACATATCTTCTCAAATTCGATACGTACCCGTTTGAAAATTTTAGGCCCTGGATCCACCTACAAAGTTTACCTTTGTCCTCCTTGTCCAGTGAGAAAATGGCCCTGGGCTGCTTATACTTTCCACTGCCTTCCTTTATCAAATACAACTCTGGACGTCTGCATATTTCTTCCAAGTCCAACATGGCCTTGGGATTGTCTTTCGTCTTCCTCTTTACGTCCATCACAGTATTTTATATTGTCAAATACATTCTTCTCGATATGCATGACATCCAGGTTATGTCTGAGCAGATGGTCACTCCAATATGGTAGGTCCCAAAATATACTCCTCTTCGTCCAGTTGTGAGCGCGGCCAAATCCATCACACTTGTACCCCGCTGTAGGCTCTTCAATAGCACTTAACAATTCTTTAACTTCCTCCTATATCGTGTCCCCGGACCACCGTAGCGGTGGACTGGACTTCTCTACCACGCCAGCACGAAAAGTATTCTTGTTCCTCCGGTACGGATGATCCTTTGGCAGGAACTGTCGATGACAATCGAAGAAGCACGGTTTTTCTCCGTGTTTCACACGGAAAGCCTTAGTGCGATCCATACAATACGGACATGCGAGACGACCATGGGTGCTCCAACCCGATAACATTCTATAGGCCGGGAAATCATTGATGGTCCACATTAGTGCGGCCCTCATCTGAAAGTTCTGCTTTCTGGAAACATCATATGTGGTTGCACCTACTTTCCACAACTGATTCAGCTCATCTACCAAGGGCTGAAAGTAAACATCGATGTTCCTCTTTGGGTTCTTCGAACATGGAATAATAACAGTTAGGAACATATAAGGAGTCTTCATACACATCCAAGGCAGCAAGTTGTACGGAGTAACAATCACAGGCCAACAAGAATATTGTGAGCCCGAAAGTCCAAATGGGGTAAAACCATCGGAGGAAAGCTCCAATCTGACATTACGCGGCTCCGAACCAAAATTGGGATACACTCGATCAAAGTGCTTCCATGCTTCTCCGTCGGATGGATGATCCAGTACTCTATCTATTTGTTCCTGCTTGTGCCAACTCATATTATCAGCTATCTCCTTTGCCATAAATAACCTCTGCAACCGCGGCCTCAAAGGCAAATAGTGCATCGAATCTGTTGGCTTGCGTACACCAGAAGTCCTTGTTGTACTAGTTGCCTTGAAGCGATCGACACCACAAAATCTGCATTCGTCTTCATTATTGTCGTCCTTATAGTACAACATGCATCCGTTGCGACATGCATCAATTTTTTTATACCCCATCCAGAGTGATCTCACCATTCTCTTGGATCGATGGAAGTCTTTAAGTAACTTGCCACCCTCCGAAAATATCTTTAATTAACTCCAGGATTCGGTTGTAGCATTCTTGAGACATGTTAAAATCTGATTTTATGCTCAACATCTTGTAATCACCTCCAACGGTGAATGGTCATCACAACCAGGATATAAAGGAGTCCTTGCATTCTCCAGCAACTCCATGAACTTTACAACATCGACATTAGGTGCCTCCTCAGCTGCATATTGATTGTTCGGATCGAAACTATGCCCCGCAGCATCGAAAACCATGTTTGTTCACCCTTGGTCGTAATCAGCATGCTCGTGGACATCTACATAAGGCTCCACATAAGGCTCCAGCTCAGAGGCTAAAGGCACAAGTTCTCCGTGTGCGGTCCACTGATAATAATTTGGCATGAAATCCCTCGAATACAAATGAGTCACATCCACATTTCGAATGATATTTCAAGTTATGATATCTCACACATGGACACTTAATTTTTGTACGGTCCATGTACTGAGGGAACGCCTTGGCAAACTGTAGAAACTGTTGCACACCCTGTATAAATTCATCCCGCACAACGCACATGTCATCAGGATGACGATTGTACATCCATAAACAGTTCCGCAGATAGTAATTCATATCCATTTTAAGATAATTTTGCAAAGATTGACACAGATAGTAATTCATCAGGATGATGATTGTACATCCATAAACAGTTCCACAGATAGTAATTTATATCCATTTTAAGATAATTATTGCAGAAAGCGAAGAATGGCTCAGAACACAACCTAAAATTTTGTTTTTCAACGATATATTTTACATGCTTAATTGCCAAGTGTAGGGACGAATGGCTCAGAACGCAACCCAAAATTTAGTCTAGCATATATTAGTGTGAATCATCTATATTCTGTATATATGGTGTAGTATATGTTCTTATCGAATCTAGTATCTGAAGGATGTAAAGAATCAATAAGATGAACCCATAAAATATAATACTAAGACATTATCTACTACTAAAGATGTAGTGTTAGGTTGTCGTATCATCATTGCCGACTAATGGGGGTCGGAGGACAGTCAACTTTATCTACGGATACATAGTTTTTGCCTCGCCAGTCGAATGGCTGCAGGGACTATATCCTGATCACGATGTCGTACCGTAGATTAATACAAATTTCTTATAGCAAATGTCGTACATAGATTTCTGCCTCGCCAGTCGAATGGATGCAGGGATAGTGTCTGGGTTTGGAAGTAAATGTCCCATTAATCTGATTTTGAATTAAATGGACATTATGAACCACTAATAATTAGTTCAATTAGAGTCAATCTATCCCAACGATTTGCTTAATTTAAGAACCCTATGTTCTAGAGAGGCTTGAAATATATACACCTTGAAAATCTTATTTCAACTTAAACGAAGACATGATTCTAGAATAGAATGTATCTGATGAATTTACGGTTGTGATCTTTACCACGGTTATTAATACGCATGAGCGAAGGGATATAGAGGTAGTATGAAGATTGTACCATAATTTTTGAACTAATGGAGGAACAGTTACGGATGGAATTCAAGTTTGGCATCCCATTCTAAGGATAGGGTACCCTAAGTTCAAGGTTACAGAAATTGGTTAATCAGGGGAAGCACAGTAACAAGGCTCCTATGAAATTAGAATTTCAATGAGATATATGAGGGTAAGAGGTACTTCTGATCATCATCATGGACTTTATAGAAAGTCTAGGTATTACTACTTAATGTTGCTCACGTACTGGCTACGTTTTGTCAAGGTGGTAGGAGAGGTCTTGGTCAAGCCTGACCGAGAAACGTTGGTATGGCATGATTACGATGGAATACAGTTGAGAAAATTTTGGACGTGTAATAAATGGATCATGAGATGGGGCCTACAAAATATGTATCGGAACCTATTTCATGAGTTTGGTTTTTTTAGCCCAAATGTGGCGATAGGCAAGGTTGGGTTTAACTGAGGTTTAATGGGTTCCCAAATTCACCTCAATCTTTTATTGAATGAACCTTGGGTTTTAACCTAGGTTGGCTAGGCAAGATTTCATAATATCAACCTAAAATATTTTTATTATGCTAGGATAACCTATAGTAGGTTCTAAATCAAGTGGTGGTGCTATTTCTAAGTCGGGATGGTAAAATAGGTTCTAAAAGTCATGAAGATGCGCCTTCTGTGACTTTCGTGTTTAAGTAGCACAAAGGGCCACAATTGAGTGGCACACTAGTAGCATGTGCGTAGTGGGCTTCAAGTATCTCACAACCATAAATTAGGTCAAAAGATTTGAGTCAAGGTTGGATCTCTAACTGAAGTCAGAAAGAAAAATAGCATTATGGTAGGCGTTATAGCCAGCCTTTTTGACTCGAAAGTCGCATCATAAAAGTAGAGTACAAAAGGACGTGTTTTAGTGGAACATGATATGTCTATATAAAGGTGGAGTCGTTTATGTCTTATATGTGAAGTTTGTTGGAAGGTAACAGCTGGTCTCGTGCTTCGAATATTAATGTCGCGGTCGGGGACACCAAATGATCTAAATAGAAAGTGAGAGTTCACGGGGCACTAATTTATTATCCTAATGGAACCAATTTATTCAATCGGTAATCCTAGTGATCCTAAAATTTAGAAGGCTTACAATCTATACACTTCAGGAATTTATTTCTTGATATTAGACTAAGACACGATTCTATGGTTTATAAATTTAGAGAAAATTCAAGTCGAAATATTGTACCTCGACTTTTGATTATGGAAGAACATTATACGATGTAATAGGAAATGTAATACGGTAGATATGAATAATTGGAAGTTGGTTCTCTGATTTCGATTTCGAATAGATGGAATGATCATGTATATATAGCTTTCATGGCCATAGGTGGTATCTCGAAATAAGGGGGACCTTCTGGGTATATCTTCTCTCAAATATGAGCATTTGTTTTTTCGTAGTAAGTAAAAGTGAAAAAAATAATAAAGAGTTCAAGGGAGAGGGAATCGAATGCAAATACGGGGCTCAAAAGGCGATAGAATATTTCAAGAAGAGTTGTCAAGGCAGTGGCGGATGAGATCCTAGAGATATATATATCTCAATCCATGTGGGATAATCATAAGAAGAGCGAACCAAGTGCACTAAGGTTGATCGGACCATAATAGACTGATTCTGATTAGACAATATGTTAGTGGGCATCTCCAATATACATATGTCCTGAACAAGCTCGATAAAGAATAAGTTTGCAAATTAAGCTATAAATAGCGACATCATTTATATTAGTGCAAAGTATAAGTACGGAAGATAATGAATAAAGTAGTAATAAATAGTTCAAGTTTTACAATAATCAAAGTCTCGTCCGGTGTTCCTGCTTATACAGTCGTCCTACTGTCTATTCTATCAGGTCTTGGTTGACCAATGGACTACTAAAACTCTATGTTCTAGGTAAACATATCTTCCTATACTAGCATATATCAGTGCCACCCAGTTATACTTCATTAATGGGTTATAAGAACACAGGGTGATAGGTCGTCAGGCATACTACCCAACTTATATAGTCAACTGATAGGGTTATTGAACAACATAACATGTATAACTAGTATGTGTCATCTTCCTAACCCCTCTATGAAGCACAATGGGAGAAGATAAGATTTAAAGTGAAAAGGAATCAAGTAGAAGGAAATCAAGGTACCGGACGAGAGCTCGAAATTGAAATCAAAGAAGGATATCAAGCATGTGGACGAGATACTTAGATTCTAATACTATATATAGTCTCACATCGGTACAGTAACGTAACCGAAGTGACAAACTGACCTGCATGGGCCACCACAAAAATATGTATCGTCCCAGTCCCAAAATACTTAGGACTAAGTACATAAACATGCCAGCTGCATACATACGAAGTATACTCCAATATATAGAATTCTCGTATGTATACATAAGCTTTAAAATACAGTAAAACACTACCAAAATAAGTCAAATCAGCGACGAATTTAGCGACTCCAAGTAAGAACGTCGTTAATTTTTAGGGGTTTACCGATGTTTTACTAGTACGTCGCTATTAGTCGCTAAAAACGACTAATAGCGACGTCTAGCGACTACAGTTTATTAAATGGGAACATGCGTCGCAAGTTCGTCGGTACACGTCGCTGATGTAGCGACTTGTAGCGACGCAATTTAAGCGACGTCGCCGTATATTCAATTTCAGCGACGTCCTTTTCGGACGTCGCTAAATGTTTCATATAGGCTGCGAGGGTTTTCTTTTCGATCATTCACAAATTCCTCCCCCCTCAATTTTTTGTGCGCTCCTCCTCCGCGACGCTCCTCCGGCGATCTCCCTCCTCCGGCCTCCTCCTCCTCCTCCTCCTCCTCCTCCTCCTTCTTTCTTCTCAGGTAGCTCCTCCATCTCTCTTTCTCTCTCTCTCTCACACACACACACTACCCTGTCCCGGCCGCCCCGGCTTCGATGCTTCCCAGTTTTTCCTCGTCTTCTAGCTCTCTCTCTCGCTTCTAGTTCGTGTCTACGAGAGCGTGGACTCGCCGTACGAGCAGCAGTCTGTACGTGTATATTTTATGATTTTTTTGGTTTGGACATGTCGTGTCCCACTGTGTGGACATGAGACTCACAATGTGACACCTATATATGTACACGACTCATATCAACTGTCAATTTGATATTTTGCTGGGTTTCGAATTCTAATTTAGGGTTCGAGCCCTATTTACTGATACTGGGAGTTATTTAGGCATTTTTAGGGTTTTGAAATGAAGAATAAATAGACTAATAATGTTAATTAATTGATGTTTACATGTATACATGTCTGTGACAATGTTTAGATGAACTGGGATTCATGGGATGTATGTTGGTTTGTATAATCAACGGTACTATGTATACTGCCCCTCTTTAACAGTATACTATATACTGTTAACACATAGCCCCCTGGATGCCAATACTGTAAGCTTAAGCTTGGCTTGACTAGAATTAATCGAGCTCGAGCTCGAGCTTGATAAATTTTTCATTTTGGATTTGAGCTTGGTATCGGGAAATATGAGTTTGGTATCGAAAAATAGTTTAGAAAAATATGGATATATGATTTGGTATAGCAACAGCAGCTTCTCATAATCAAAACTGATGTGGTTAGCCATTGGCCTTGATTTTTAGTTCAGGTTCTATAAGGAATTTGCATTAATCAAAACTGATGTGATCAGGACATTGGGGGTCTGATTTTGAGCTATGTGAGGAGGAGGAGTGTTTGGGTTTTGAATTACATTGGGGGTCTAATTTTGTCTTAAATGATCATATCGGTTTGTTGAGTATTGGCTTTCTATATATTTGGATTGTTGTTCATTTGTTGTTCATTCGTGGATTCTCTACATTCATGGATTCTCTATATTATTATAAGCTATGTGAGGACAGTAGGCCATCTCCATTGGGGTCTGATTTGAATTACATGTTTCTAATGTGAGGGTGTGTCTGGGTTTGGAAGTAACTGTCCCATTAATCTGATTTGAATTACATGTACAAGCCAGACACTATCCCTACATCCATTCGACTGGCGAGGCAGAAATTGATAACCATGTCCATTTCTATCAGTATCAAATTGATAACCACTACCGTGACTTGATATTCGAAACACAACACTAGCCTTTATTTTCCAATAAAGTTCACACTCATGAACTAGACCAGCCAGCTATGCACATAACATCCCTATCCCACATAATGCTCATTTTGTGCCCCAATTCAGTTACACCACAATTATCACACATTTTCCTTAGAACAAACCATAATTGTCTTATTTTGGCTCCATTTGGTTTTAGCCATACAATAATGACCATCATC
>JANAVB010029841.1:0-24519 GCA_029216955.1 Iris pallida | reverse complement strand
TATATCCTGGTGTTTATAAATATTTTATATATATAACTATACCACAAATTCTATACAGGCAATACAATAATTTAAATGTAATTAATATTATATAATAATAATCTCAATAGTATTGATAATAAAAACAATAACGAATTACAATATCCCACAATCGGCACTGCATCTACTTAAAAATCTGTCTACATAGAATCTTTGTATACACTGAATGTCTACATGGGCTTGGGCTCAGTTCGGGCTAAATCGACACAAACGGATCTCCTACAAGTCAATAAATATAATAATAATTAATTAAACTTATTTATAATGGTCATGCTATAACTTGGCCTGGTTTTCCTAGTTAGGACACTCCTATGGCTCGGCATTTTCCTACCATGGCTAAACACTAGTCAAAGCACGCCACTGCATGATCCGTAGCATGATTCCTAGTTATCTGGTACTTCAAAACTCAACCATGGCTAAAATTATCTACCGTAATAATTAACTAAATAATTATTTATAAAATCATAATTCATCATTTTAATCAAATAAATAAAATAAAATATATTCCAAAAATTTTCGGGAAGGGGAGCTACAGACCGGGTGCCCATATAAACTCCTTCAGATGTGACAGCCTGTTGGCCATCTGTTGGTGGACTTCGTCTTCTCCGCCTCGTGGAACTGAGAGAGAAGGTTGGGTTGGTGGTCTACCGTCTTTGATTGGAGCTTCCGTAAGGGGGACCCGATGAAGCCATGTTGGTTGAAACACGTAGTGGCTTCTCGTCGTCAGAGAAGTACAGCCGTCGAAAAATGGACTTTCTCTGAGGCACACTTGTCACTTTGGAGCAATAACAGTTGATAACAATATTGGTGCACGGAAGTGCATAGTAAATTGTCATGTTCTTCCTCGCTTTACGCTTATAATTTATCATGTCGCGCAAGTCAGCAGAAGGGAGTTTTGTCTTACAATCCATGTTGCATGCATCGCCGAGCTTTGCATTCGGATTCGTAAGGAGAGTAGGCGCATCCAGACTTCGTTCACGTGCAGGGGCAACCCCCACACCTAAGTTCTATGATGTCCTTGAAGACAGCCCCGTGCTACGCGTTGGGGCTTGTCTTTTGCTGTGGGCGCATAGGCCTTGGAGACTGGATTTGGGCGCATGCTTCTTGTCAGCATGTTTGAGTCACCTTGATGTGGGCCATAATATGGATCCAGAGAGCCTGGGCGCATAGCCTAGGATGCATGACTCTGAATGCCCAGCCTGCTGAAGACAGAAGTGGGGCTATGCGCCCAAACACTCCCTTGGGCGCATGGCTTCGGGCGCATGTTTGGCGGAGCAGCGCTGTTTTCTTTCAGTTCTGTCTCCTTCGTTCGTGAGCCTCCCCAGGTCTGGCCAGAGGTGTCGTATACCCCGATTCTTGGCATCGTAGTGTTTTCTCTGCCAAGTCTCGAGTGTTGAACACTCTGTTGTTGGTTGTGGAGGGAAAAAGTCACTGGGTTAGTAGAGCCCGGAATGGTGTGAGCCTTCTCCATTTGGGGGACTTCTGTGGCAGAGTCCTGCGCCCAGGTGACAGAGTCCTCCAGCTGCATATCTGTTATGAGACTAGCAGGATATGCGCAGCGAGCCTTTGGAAGCCAAGTCTTGCGAGACTTGTTTGGCTTCGCAGATTTTGAGAGAGTAGAGCCGTCCCTCGAGAGCATCTCTTCGAACGCCTGCTGATCGAACTTTACGATCAGCATCTTTTGAGTACTCCCCACTTTGTCGGTATCGGATTACGTCACCACCTTCTCGTCAGAGAAAACGTAGTCCCCAGCAGAGTCGTCATTTTTGTGGACACACACAAAAAAGAAGAAAAAAATGATGTCTTTTCTTTTATTGGCGCAAGGCACCACAAATCGAGTACGCTTGAGAGATCCTGTGCTGAGGATCCCCGAGTACAAAAAAGAATTCTGGGAAATGGGACGATGGGGATCGAGCGGCAGTTGCTCCTTTACTCCGTTGACACTCCGATTACAAAAGTGGGAGAAAACCTAAGAAAATTGCTAACTCTCGGCTCACTAGCAAGAAGTACAACAATTTGGCTCTTGAAAATGCTCTCCATTCTGTGTGTTTGAAGAGGGAAGAGGCTCCCCTTTTATAGTTGTTCTTGAGCTGGAATGGGCAATACCACAGGAGGCTGCATCTCCGTCTGGGAAGATGATGGATCCACCGTTGTATTATGGGGACGGTCGGCCAGCTGCCGAGGTGTAGGCTCCGAACTTGATTGGGGAGGTGGGGTATGATAGGGTGAAGATACCCCATCGCCAGCAGGATTGGTCTTGTCAGTGGCCATTCTCTGGAAGGTTTAGGATATAAACATAAGCAAGGTAGCCTACCCTTCTATAACAAACAAAAATATTTACATACATAATTCGGACCTATTATTGTGACAAATCAATGTTCTAGTGTTCTAATTGTCTCTAGATAGGTTTTCCTAAGTTGTTGATATGACCTGCATGGGCCACCACTAAAAACATGTCACGACCCGGTCCCAATTACTTGGGTCGAATCGGATCATGCCCAGCCTGCACCGTTGATGAGACGGCGGCAGTAAGCTGTATCTCCATATGCAGGTAATCAACAACTCAATCTAATTTGCCACAATCTTTATTATTCGATAATTAAAACTTGTTCAGTACAAAGTACAATCATAAAACCACCAACTGAAATAACATTGTTTTTAAACAAAACTATCAAACTGGAAAATAGCATCTAAAGAGAAGCAACATCATCATCAAGTACGCCATCCTCAGGAAGCACAGCAGGGTATAGCTCAGGGTCATAGTAGCTACTAATCAGTAGCTCTGCAGCCTCAAAATGACCTAAAAATATAGTCTCCAGTCAGGAGGGAGCAAAGTACAATTCATGATATTTTAACAATTAAAATTAATAACGGAATTATGCACTTTTAAACAATTTGAAGTCAATAGTTTTCCAGCAGTTAAAAATAGTGTGATAAGAATAGGCAATGAATATGACCGGATTGGGTTTGTTACAGTAATATCCTAGTGATATGGTATGGCTTATCCCCATGTATATGAGGGGTAAGCTAATACATTCAGTTATACTAATTGGATGTGGTCATATCCACTACACTACTCCCCCAGTCTCCAAATAGTTACAGTAGTTACAGTCAATGCTCTCAAAGAGAGTTCCGTGTTGTATCGTGGTTTAAACTTGCATTAAAATAATTATTAATAATTGTAATCTACCACAAAATGTACTTGCCTCAAATTGATTGGACTGGACGGGTCGATACGTCGGGATGGAAAATCAGATTTTTTCTTGAAATCCTACATTCGGGAAACTTGTCTCAGAAAACCAAAGTCGCCAATGTTACCATACTAGTTGCAATCTCTAGTTGTGTCCTATTCAATTTTAGTCTTTATTTAGCTAACACAACCAAAGCACGATTATTAGTGCGTTGCAATTAAGAAACATCAGTTTATATTTAATTTCGAAAAAATCGTATTTATCAGTTTATTTGGAAAAACTCGATATTTTATAATTATATAAATATAAAACTAAGATTTTCTTTTTTAATGAGAAATACATGAATTTCTTATTTAAAAATTATAACTTAACTGCTAAGTGATAAAACATTTATTATTATTTTTCTTTTTAAAATAAAATAAATATTTATCATTTTATACTACGTTCTCAAGACCAAAAATCATCCAGAAAAATAAAAGAAAACAACATACAATCTAAGCTATTACACTTCTCACAGTAGGAAAAACAAATGGGCTTATGCCCTTTTACAGACTTTATTACATAAATTTAAATAAGAAGAAGACAATGTTAGTCTCTAAAAATCCTACAATTTAATAAATAAAACTTAATAATAAATTAATGAGTCTCAGATTTTTGGTCCAATCATCATATATAGCTAATGCCTCAACGTCCGGCGAAACTGATTTCGTTTGCACTTAACCAGGGCCCATGGACCGGTATGGTCGTCGCCCGATAATCAAAACCAAGTTTAATAAATCTTTTGCAAAAGCCGGTTTTGGGAATTATAGATTTTATGAAAATATTTTTCTGAAAATTTGGACAGCATTCCCTCTGTTTTCGGGATGACCCAAAACTGGGAAAAATGTCAAACCAAACATCGATAACTGTCCCAAACAAGGGAACACCAATTTCCAACCAAAATAATAATAATAACCAGAACTCGAAAATAATATCGAACCCGAAAATATCCACAGCACGTTTTCCGAAATTCGAAAAACCGAACTGAACTCAGAGAACCCGAAATGAATTTCGGAAATTCCAACAGAATACTCAAAACCAAAAGAAATATTCCAAAACTCACAGAATATTTCCGAAAAGATTTCGGAAAATCCGAAAATCTCGCATACCGAATTCCCAGGGAATTCGTGGACCAAATTCATCATAGACTAAAAAAGATGGAAACGAGCAACGGAAATATACCAGAAATTGCTCGGCAAGAGCTCTCAGATGTTAAAAATGAAAGAAAACCAAATTTCTGCAGACTCGGAACGTGTCCAGCACTCGCGGACAGTAAAGAAATTCGTGGAGCAGCAGATCTGGGTCGGGGCACGCTGGTCGGCCGGGGCAGAGCCGCGCGGGGTGGCTTGGTAACGGCCGAGCGGAGTCGGGGGTCGGCGCGCACCGCTTGGGAAGAGGCGCCAAAGGCGAGCGCCGGCGTCGGGATAGGGAGGAGGGCGCCGTAGAGGGCTCCGACGAGGCACAGGAGGCGGCTCAGGCTCGGGTGGAGCTAGGGCACGAATTTGGGAAAAAAGTTTGAGAGTGGTGATGGAGATGGTAATGGAGAAGAAGGGTTTAAATAGAGTTGGGAAAAAGGGGTTACTGGATCCGAAGGGTGAACGGCCGGGAGAGGAAAGGTCGCCGGTTTTCGGTGGTTACGGGAGGTAGGGGGTCGGCCAAACCGAGAGACTATGGTTCTCATTAGTTGAGAACCCAACAGAATGAGAGTTATAAACTCTCTTTCTCTCTCCCTCTAGTGTAATAATGAAAGGCTTTAGCCTAATGGGTTAAAGGGTTTATGGATATGTATATTAGAATGGGTTTGAATCAAATGGGCCAACTATTCCTGGACTTGGGTTTTGGCCAAATGGTTTGCGCTTCTAACAAATGGCTAGAAAGAATGATAACTAATATAATTTCTTTTTAGAAAAAATTATAACTTAACCTTTCACAACATAAAAATGTTTTATGGTTCCAATTGGGTTCGGGTCTGGCTGTCAATCAAAATTCCAAGTTTCAATTACTTTGAAAAGAATTTTACACTTAATAATAATGATAATACTAATATTAATTTAACAACACATAATTTAAATGATAAAAATTAATTACTAGAAAATTGCGGGTTTCACAACCTTCTCTCCTTAGAAAATTTCGTCCTCGAAATTTAAAGGATGAGGTTAGAAATTACCTCAGGTCTCAAACAAGTACGGGTACTGCTCCCGCATCTCATCTTCTCGCTCCCAGGTAGACTCGCCTAGGGAATCATGCCTCCACATAACTCTGACTATGGGAGTCACCGAAGTCCTGGTCATTTTCTCGCCTCTGTCCAAAATTGCCACAGGCTTCTCTGGTACTGTAAGGCTGGGTCCAATCTCCAGCTCTGAATGGTCCAAGATGTGGTTTGGATCCGAAATATAGCGTCTGAGCTGCGAAACGTGGAAGACGTTGTGCATGCCCTCAAGATTAGCTGGTAGAGCTAACCGATACGCTACTTCGCCAATTTGGCTCAAAACTTCAAATGGTCCGATATATCTGGGACTCAGCTTCCCAGCTCTGCCAAATCTGATAGTTCCTCTGGTAGGAGAAATCTTCACAAATATACTATCTCCTTCTTCAAACTCCAGTAGTCGACGACTGCTATCTGCCCAATGCTTCTGCCTGTCTTGGGCAATCCTGAGCTTGTCTCTGATCACCTTCACCTTCTCTGTTGCGTCAGTTACCATCTCTGGTCCCAGCAGTACTCTTTCTCCCACGTCATCCCATGCAAGTGGTGTACGACAACGACGTCCATAGAGTGCTTCAAATGGTGTCATACCAATGCTAGCTTGGTAACTGTTGTTGTAGGAGAATTCTACTAAATGCAAGTGGTCTTTCCAAGACCCTCCAAATTCCAAGACACAATATCTCAGCATGTCCTCTAGCGTCTGGATGGTCCTCTCAGATTGTCCGTCAGTTTTGGGATGATAGGCTGTGCTGAACTTCAGTTTTGTTCCCAAGCTGTCATGCAAACTCTTCCAAAAGTGTGAGGTAAATCTAGTACCTCGGTCAGATACAGTACTTACCGGTACTCCATGAATCCGGTAGATATGCCGCATGTACAGTGCCGCCAACTTCTCGGTGGATAAACCAACCTTGAAGGGAATAAAGTGAGCCAACTTAGTCAGTCGGTCCACAATAACCCAAATGGCGTCCTTCCCTCCTTGAGATCGAGGCAATCCTGACACAAAGTCCATTGTTATATGCTCCCACTTCCACTCTGAAATGTCCAGCGGCTGTAGAAGTCCTGCGGGTCTCTGTCTGCTAGCCTTTACTTGTTGGCAAATCAAGCATCTAGCCACAAATCTGGATACATCATTCTTCATTCCATACCACCAAACGATGGTACGTATATCCCGATACATCTTATTAGCTCCAGGATGTATGGAATACTGCGACTGGTGCGCTTCTTGCATCAGCTCATTCCTCAATTCGCCAGATGGTACACACAACCTCGTACCATTCTTCAATGCTCCGTCACTGGCGATAGAGAAACCTTCAAGTGTTCCTGCCAGCACTTCATCTCTGAGTTTGCAAAGCGTCTCGTCTTGGAATTGTGTCTCCTTGACTTTGTCCATCAGACTTGAACGCAATTGCAACTGCATCATGGTTGGGTCATCTCCAGGTACAATAGCTTCTCGTCCTGGTTTCTTCATCTTCTCCTCCGGCAGTACAATCTCCAGACCAAGCTTCTCTATGTCCTCCAACAAGTGCCGCTCCTTGGTCAAGAACATCGCCACTGGGTATCGACTAAGTGCATCTGCTACCACATTAGCCTTACCCGGATGGTACTGCAGGTCGATGTCGAAATCTTTCATCAATTCCAGCCACCTTCTTTGTCTCATGTTCAGCTCTTTCTGAGTGAAAACATATTTCAGACTTTTGTGGTCTGTATATATTTCCACTCTCTCTCCATATAGATAATGCTTCCATAGCTTCAATACAAAGATGACTACAGCAAGCTCCAGGTCATGTGTGGGATAGTTCTTCTCATGAGTCCGTAATTGCCTAGATGCGTAAGCAATCACTTTCCCATTTTGTTGAAGAATGCAACCCAGTCCTTTTCCAGAGGCATCACTATAGATTGAGAAACCACCGGTTCCTGTGGGTAGCGCAAGGATTGGTACAGTGGTAAGCCTCTTCTTCAGCTCCTTAAATGTAGCCTGGCAATCTTCCGTCCAGATGAACTCTTCATTCTTCCGAGTGAGCTTCGTTATCGGTTCAGCAATTCTGGCAAAATCCTTAACAAACTTCCGGTAGTAGCCAGCCAAGCCCAAGAAACTTCTGATTTCAGCAACCGAGCTTGGGGTATACCACTTCTCCACAGCAGCTATCTTCTTAGGATCCACCGAAATTCCTTCTCCTGTGATAACATGGCCAAGAAAATCCATCTTGTCTAGAAAGAATTCATATTTGGATAGCTTACCATATAACTTCTCCTTTCTCAAAGTTCCCAGAACTTTCCTGAGGTGCTCCTCATGCTCCTCTTCAGTCTTCAAATAGATCAGAATGTCATCGATGAAGACAACGACAAACTGATCTAGGTATTCATGGAAAACCTTGTTCATAAGGTTCATAAATACAGCAGGAGCATTCGTCAGTCCAAACGGCATGACCAAGAATTCAAACTGCCCATACTTGGTGTTGAACGCCGTCTTGGGAATGTCCTCCTTCCTGACCTTGATCTGATGGTAGCCAGATCTGAGGTCAATCTTCGAAAATACCTTGGCTCCAATGAGTTGATCAAACAGGTCATCGATCCGGGGCAGAGGGTACTTGTTCTTAATGGTGATATTGTTCAGCACCCGGTAGTCGATGCACATCCTCACAGTTCCGTCCTTCTTGGGAACAAATAAGACAGGTGCTCCCCAGGGTGAAGCTCCGTCTCGGATAAATCCTAAAGCCTTCAGTTCATTGATCTGATCCTTCATCTCCTTGGCCTCCTTCGGGTTGACTCTGTAGCATCCCTTAGAAATAGGGGAAGAGCCGGGGACTAGGTCAATGGTGAACTCTATGTCTCGGTCTGGGGGTAACCCGGGAAGACTATCAGGGAAGACATCCATAAATTCTGCTATAATAGGATAGGGAGGTCCGGGTTCTTCTGTGATAGAGGTGTAGGTAACACACTCCATATCCTCCGGAGTTCGAGAGATTTCAAACTCCGGTTCTCCAAGTGGGCTGAAGACTACACATCCTCTGTGATAGTCTATCAGCGCATGCTGCTTACTCAACCAGTCCATCCCTAGGACTATATCATAATTGGGTAAGGGCATCACAAGCAAAGGTGCTATGAACTTGTGGCTTGATATGGTGATAGGGCAGTTACAGGTCTCGGTGATGGGTAGGGGTCCTCCACCGGTCATGACTCTACAAATCTTCTTGCTAAATCCCGTATCTATGTGGTGTGCAGAGATGAATTTTGTGGATATGAAACTATGTGATGCACCCGAATCAAATAAAGCTAAGGCAGGATAGGAATGCACATAAATGAAACCTGCGATGACATCAGCCGTAGGTTCCTGCTCTGGCTCTTGTTCCTCTGCTGCTAGGGCAAAAGCTCGTCCAGCTTTCTGTTGATGCTGCCTAAATTGTTGTTGCTGAGTGGGCAAAGGACCTTTCTGTTGAGTTGCTCCAGTCCGATGGGCCGCCGAGGGGCAGTCCTTCACTTGGTGGGTGAAAGACCCACAGACTAGGCAATGTCCTAGTCTCTTTCTGCAGATATTTGCTTGATGCCCCGGCCTTTTGCAATAGTCGCAGACAGGGATCTGCCTCTGAGGTGCCCTATCATTGTTCCTTGCCTGTTGGTTCTGCTGGTGGTGGTGGGAAGGCCGGTTGTTGTTGTTGTTGGGCCTCTTCTGATTACCCTGGAAGTTGTTAGTTCCAGGATAATCCCTCTTTGAGCGAGCGGGTTGGCTCTTCTCTATATCTTGAGCTCGCTCCAGGATCTTTTCATAGGTCTTAGCACCGCCTGAGATCACATGGGTGCGGATCTCCTCTCTCAGCCCATGTCTAAACCTTTCAGCACGATCATCAGGGTCAGCCACCAGGTTCTTGGCAAAACGGCTGAGTTGGCCAAATTCTGCCGCATATTCTCCAACAGTCATATTTTCTTGCTTCAGGTTCTGAAATTGCCTCTCTATCTCCCGCAACTCTGATGTTGGGAAGAACTTCCTCTTGAACAACCTCTTGAAGGTGTCCCAGTCAAGCTGTCTGTCCTGGAGTCGGGGTTCATTCCGATACCAGGTGCTTGCTACACTTTGCAGTTGGAGTCTCACTGCTTCAGCCTTGAGGTCTTCTGGAAGTCGAACGACGCTTAGGAGACGCTCCATGCTATCGAGCCATTCATCAGCATAGACGATTCCCTCGGTTCCCTTGAAGGGTCGAGGGTTCTGCTTCTTGAAACTCTCAATATCGCCCACCTTGGCAATATGATTTCCATTAATTTAAATGGCCTTAATATTACATAAATTAATCCTTAGATTTATGTTTACCTTGGCAGGCCTTGGTTCCTGTTGAGCTGCTTCTTCTCTCTCCAGTGCAGCCATTGCCACGCTATGGGCATTCTCCATGCCTTCCCTCATAATCGTCGTCTACTCGCGATGAGCTTCAACTTGAGTTCTCCGAGCTTCTAGCACTCCTCGTAGTAGACCTATGAGGTCAGTGGGGTCCACAAGCACCGGTGGGGCAGCTGGAGTGGGCAATACCACAGGGGGCTGCATCTCCGTCTGGGAAGATGATGGATCCACCGTTGCATTATGGGGACGGTCGTCCAGCTGCCGAGGTGTAGGCTCCGGACTTGATTGGGGAGGTGGGGTATGATTGGGTGAAGATACCCCATCGCCAGCAGGATTGGTCTTGTCAGTGGCCATTCTCTGGAAGGTTTAGGATATAAACATAAGCAAGGTAGCCTACCCGTCTATAACAAACAAAAATATTTACATATATAATTGGGACCTATTATTGTGACAAATCAAGGTTCTAGTGTTCTAATTGTCTCTAGATAGGTTTTCCTAAGTTGTTGATATGACCTGCATGGGCCACCACTAAAAACATGTCACGACCCGGTCCCAATTACTTGGGTTGAATCAGATCATGCCCAGCCTACATCGTTGATGAGACGGCGGCAGTAAGCTTTATCTCCATATGCAGGTAATCAACAACTCAATCTAATTTGCCACAATCTTTATTATTCGATAAATTAAAACTTGTTCAGTACAAAGTACAATCATAAAACCACCAACTGAAATAACATTGTTTTTAGACAAAACTATCAAACTGGAAAATAGCATCTAAAGAGAAGCAACATCATCATCAAGTACGCCATCCTCAGGAAGCAAAGCAGGGTATAGCTCAGGGTCATAGTAGCTACTAATCAGTAGCTCTGCATCCTCAAAAGGACCTAAAAATATAGTCTCCAGTCAGGAGGGAGCAAAGTACAATTCATGATATTTTAACAATTGAAATTAATAACAAAATTATGCACTTTTAAACAACTTGAAGTAAATAGTTTTTCAGCAGTTAAAAACAGTGTGATATGAATAGGCAATGAATATGACCGGATTGGATTTGTTACAGTAATATCCTAGTGATATGGTATGGCTTATCCCCGTGTGTATGAGGGGTAAGCTAATACATTCAGTTATACTAATTGGATGTGGTCATATCCACTACACTACTCCCCCAGTCCCCAAATAGTTACAGTAGTTACAGTCAATGCTCTCAAAGAGAGTTCCGTGTTGTATCGTGGTTTAAACTTGCATAAAAACAATTATTAAATAATTGTAATCTACCACAAAATGTACTTGCCTCAAATTGATTGGACTGGACGGGTCGATACGTCGGGATGGGAAATCAGGTTCTTTCTTGAAATCCTACATTCGAAAAACTTGTCTCAGAAAACCAAAGTCGCCAATGTTACCATACTAGTTGCAATCTCTAGTTGTGTCCTATTCAATTTTAGTCTTTATTTAGCTAACACAACCAAAGCACGATTATTAGTGCGTTGCAATTAAGAAACATCAGTTTATATTTAATTTCGAAAAAATCGTATTTATCGATTTATTTGGAAAAACTCGATATTTTATAATTATATAAATATAAAACTAAGATTTTCCTTTTTAATGAGAAACACATGAATTTCTTATTTAAAAATTATAACTTAACTGCTAAGTGATAAAACATTTATTATTTTTTTCTTTTTAAAATAAAATAAATATTTATCATTTTATACTACGTTCTCAAGACCAAAAATCATCCAAAAAAATAAAAGAAAACAACATACAATCTAAGCTATTACACTTCTCACAGTAGGAAAAACAAATGGGCTTATGCCCTTTTACAGACTTTATTACATAAATTTAAATAAGAAGAAGACAATGTTAGTCTCTAAAAATCCTACAATTTAATAAATAAAACTTAATAATAAATTAATGAGTCTCAGATTTTTGGTCCAATCATCATATATAGCTAATGCCTCAACGTCCGGCGAAACCGATTTTGTTTGCACTTAGCCAGGGCCCATGGACCAGTATGGTCGTCGCCCGATAATCAAAACCAAGTTTAATAAATCTTTTGCAAAAGCCGGTTTTGGAAATTATAGATTTTATGGAAAATATTTTTCTAAAAATTTGGACAGCATTCCCTCTGTTTTCGGGATAACCCAAAACTGGAAAAAATGTCAAACCAAACATCGATAACTGTCCCAAACCAGGGAACGCCAATTTCCAACCAAAATAATAATAATAACCAAAACTCGAAAATAATATCAAACCCGAAAATATCTACAGCACGTTTTCCGAAATTCGGAAAACCGAACTGAACTCAGAGAACCCGAAATGAATTTCGGAAATTCCAACAGAATACTCAAAACCAAAAGAAATATTCCAAAACTCACAGAATATTTCCGAAAAGATTTCGGAAAATCCGAAAATCTCGCATACCGAATTCCCAGGGAATTCGTGAACCAAATTCATCATAGACTAAAAACGATGGAAACGGGCAACGGAAATATACCAGAAATTGCTCGGCTAGAGCTCTCAGATGTTAAAAATAGAAGAAAACCAAATTTTCGCAGACTCGGAACGTGTCCAGCACTCGCGGACAGTAAAAAAATTCGTGGAGCAGCAGATCTGGGTCGGGGCACGCTGGCCGGCCGGGGCAGAGCCGCGCGGGGTGGCTCGGGAACGGCCGAACGGAGTCGGGGGTCGGCGCGCACCGCTCGAGAAGAGGCGCCAAAGGCGAGCGCCGGCATCGAGATAGGAAGGAGGGCGCCGTAGAGGGCTCCGACGAGGCACAGGAGGCGGCTCAGGCTCGGGTGGAGCTAGGGCACGAATTTGGGAAAAAGTTTGAGAGTGGTGACGGAGTTGGTAATGGAGAAGAAGGGTTTAAATAGATTTGGGAAAAAGGCGTTACTGGATCCGAAGGGGTGAACGGCCGGGAGAGGAAAGGTCGCCGGTTTCCGGTGGTTACGGGAGGTAGGGGGTCGGCCAAACCGAGAGACTATGGTTCTCATTAGTTGAGAACCCAACAGAATGGGAGTTATAAACTCTCTTTCTCTCTCTCTAGTGTAATAATAAAAGGCTTTAGCCTAATGGGTTAAAAGGTTTATGGATATGTATATTAGAATGGGTTTGAATCAAATGGGCCAACTATTCCTGGACTTGGGTGTTGGCCAAATGGTTTGGGCTTCTAACAAATGGCTAGAAAGAATGATAACTAATATAATTTCTTTTTAGAAAAAAATTATAACTTAACCTTTTACAGCATAAAAATGTTTTATGGTTCCAATTGGGTTCGGGTCTGGCTGTCAAACAAAATTCCAAGTTTTAATTATTTTGAAAAGAATTTTACACTTAATAATAATGATAATACTAATATTAATTTAACAACACATAATTTAAATGATAAAAATTAATTACTAGAAAATTGCGGATTTCATATTGAGTCTATTTTTTTTCTTTTTATATGATGGTTGTAATTACTAGTAGTCTAATTAAATCATTAGTCATGTTAGACCTCATTTATTTTGACTTGACCAACTTGTTGATAAATTAAACTCTATTCATGGTTAGGTTGAACACAAGTCTTGATTAGAGCCAAACCAATTAGCCTACTTTAGGACCCACTTAATACTAAGTGTAATGAGAGGATTAGGGATAGTCTATAGCCTATTTAACTCCCATTTAACCTAAAATGACAGCCACCAATAAACTAGGGTTTCCATCCTTTCTTCTATTCTAAACTTCCCCAAATTTCTTCCTCTTTCCTCCATTGTTTGGGCAAAAGCTTGGGGGAGCTCAAGGAGGCTAGGAGAAGACTCTAGCAAGGATTTGAAGGCTCATTCTCCATCCATCTTCCCCATTTTCATGAAGATTTGTGAAGGCTCCTTCCTACATAGGTATAACTCTCTAAACTTGTATTTCTATGATCAAATTTCATGTATTCATATAGGAGACCCACCCCATGACTCACAGGAAGTATATTGAGGTCCTAGTGAGCCTATTTGTGATGGTTTCATAGAGTTTGTGTCCATCCTATGAAGACTACGAATTTGACCCCATAAGTGTTTGTGAAATTGTCACATAGGCCAAATAGGTTTTGTTCTTTCAGTTTTGTGCTAGGGGATAGTTTGGTTGATCAATTGTAGGCATCTCAATTGATTTCCTAGTCTATCTCACTAATATATATACATATAAATATGTGTGGCATATGTTATATAAGGATATATGCATCTATGAGTGTTGTGTATTCAGGAATGTACATAGGCAGGGTGAGGGGGACTTGTGTTCATTGTCTTGGGTCTGCTACTGTTTTGGTTCAGTGAACAATAGACTCTATTGGCATAGGCACATGTTGAGTTTTGTTTAGGTTCAGTTAGGACTTCCCATATGAGTGTCCTAGCAATCCCTATTGTTAGGGTCAACCGAGAGTAGATTGTTGGTGAGGCTTTGGCCAATCCCTATGTGCTCGAGAGTGTGAGTACCTATTTAGTTAGTATCAGTCAGTGAGTTAGCAAGGGGCCTTGGCATTACCATTTTAGTGCAGCAGTAAATACAGTAGAAGCCAGTAGCAGTAAGGGCATGCAAGGCCATTTTGGTTTGAGTTGGGCCATGTTGCATTGCTTGAAATGGCAGCAACATGGTGTTAGCAGTAGGGAATCGAGCAGGTATTGTGGGGAGGATATGAGGGTATCATAGGTTAGGATTTTTAGTTAGTAAGGTTTTTAGTTGAAACCATATATGTATATATTTGAGTATGTTTTAAGAGGAGAGCTAACCTGGGATTTCCCTCCACATATATTGGATATGTAGAAGGTTTAGAGGGAGGTTTTGGTTCAGATTTCTGATCTGGACTCAGCCTACAGTAGCTAGGGTGAGGTCAGTTTGGAGGCTCATGTGTGATCGTAACTTGATACACTCAAGTATCAGTAATCTGAGTGTGGCAAATAGGAAAAAGAAGAATTGGTTTGGCATTTCCAGATAGGTGAGGAGAGGGAGTGCCTGCAGGGTATTGCAAGGCCTGGCCTTCTCTTTTCTGTGGGTAAAATGTAGATACAGTCGAGTGTGACAGGATAATAGCAGGCAACTGATCCTCTTATTCCTCTATTCTTCTTTTATTCAGTTCCTGATTTTGTATGTGTATGTCTATTAATATGGGGTGGTTCACTGTTTGGGTTGTCTTGTGTCAACTAGGGGTGTCCAATCCTCATTAGGCAGCAGGGGTTACCCCTGCAGACCCAGGCAGTAGCAGCTATAGGCGTTGTGCACTCGTGCACATGTTGAGTATCAGAGAGAGAGGGAGTCGGGCCATTTGGCTTTGGCTGGGTCTTGGGAATGTGTTTAAGTGTCTATATATGAGTGTTCATTAGTATTAGAGAGAGAGTAGTGAATGTTTGATATGTAAATTGGACACGGGGACACTTGAATGACTATGTACAGCAGCAGTAGCTTCCCCTGCTACCTAGGGTCCAGTTCTTAACTTCTAATGGACCAATTCACTTCCAAATAACTCTATATGGTAGGGGAGATGTCTGACCATAGGTTTTTGGCTTTAGGCAGTAAGCCATGGTATGACCCACGAGTTCTATTTTTTGTAGTCGATTGTATCAATTTGGAGTGTCAAATGGACTGAGGTAGGTGTGTGTCAAGTGTTTTCAGTGCCTTGAGTGAGTGCCAAGTGTTAGAGAGGTTGTGTATGTGAGTGTGTGTCGGATGGAGAATGTAGGGTTTGAAGAACAAATAGGCAACTCTAGAAGGGGGTGAATAGAGTTTATGACAATAATATCCAATTAAAAATTAAACTCTTTCACCAACAGTAAATATTCAGAGTAAATGCGGAAATAATAAAGAGTGAGAAAGCATACGCAAACACAGCCGATTTTAACCTGGTTTCTCTCGTAGAGGACTAGTCCAGGCCTGAGAACTCTAGCTCAGGATTAAATCTACTATTTTTGAAATAGTAGTTACACCCAGTGCCTTTTCTTCAGAAGAGCACGTCAACTTCTTACAGAGATCGCAGTGGCAATGCTTGGAATTTTCTAAGCAACTTCTTGAACTCTTGCACAAACTTCTAACTGAAAAGCACAGAGCACTTTGAGGCTTATGGAGCTTGTGGGTAGTAGATGAGAAGGGTATGGCTTGTATAAGGCTTTAGAGAGAAGAGAAGAGAAGAGAAGATTGGATGATTTAAAAAGTGAGAATTTATGGCCTATTTATAGGATTCTAGGTAGGCAGAATTCGGCCAGAATTCTGGGTCAAGAATTCATTTTTTTGGCCGTTGGACAACTAGCATCCAGCAAACCCTAAAAATTAGGGTCCTAGATTTGAGGGGACAGAATTCGGCCCGAACTCTGTGTGGAGGCAGAGTTCGGCCCGAACTCTGTCTTCAGAAGACAGAACTGGTCCAGTGGGCTTAATAGGCCAGTTTGATTTTCGTGGAGCTTTTGGTTTGTGGTATAGGTATATGTAAAGGCCCAAACTGCTCATTACGACTCAGTTTACATATATCTAGACTCAAAAAAAGTGTAAAATACAGACTCGAAACATAGTACGCTGCAGGTACGAGCCGTCGTTTGTCTTGTACTGAGTGCAGTCTTGATGTATCTTATTGAAATATGACAAGTATCATATTGTTAATTGTATCAATATTTGGTTGACTATGATTTTGTGTCAACAGGGTTTAGCTTAGCAGCTAGTATGGGGGACTAACTGCAGTAGGCAAGGGCACTTGGCCCCTGCATATCTGAATAGAGAGTGGGTGAGCAGGGGATCCATGTGGTAGTGTCCCTAGTGCCTAAGACTAGTATTTGAGTTAGTGTTCAGTTATAGGAAAGGTAGGTATCAGTGGATAAATCTCGAGTTGTGGGTGAGGACTGGAAAGAGTGTTCAAGTGTGGGAATGTGTGAAGTATGGTTGTATCGATTTGTGTCAGTAGGTATCTGTGATTTGGTTGAGTGTTTATGAGTGTGTGCTTGATTAGCTTAGAGTATCAAATAGTGTCTAGGTGAGAGTTTAAGATGTGTGTCCAGGAGAGGGCATGGGCATACAGCAGCAGTTGGTTTATGTAAGGAAATGACAGTTAGGTACTAGGTTGGGGCCATAGATGTGGTATTTATCTATGGTACTAGATATGTGATAGGGTGTTAGGATATTGAGAGTGTGTCAGTGTTTGGAAGGTAGAGCAGTAGGGGTTTTGGGATACACACCTTGTACTGCACACAGAAATTAATGTGGCCAGTACAGGTCAGTTTGGCCAGGCCAGGCCAGACAGCAGAGCACTGCTTGGCCAGTGTTAGGAGCCTTGTGCCCTGACCAAGGCATAGGGCTGCTGCTCTACAGCAGCAGTATATGTTACCTGCTGCACTTGGCTCTTGCCTTGGCAGTTTTCCCTACAGTAGGGATATCTTCCTTGGTTGGACAGATTAGTCTATGGGCCATTTGGCCACTTGGTTTGAAAGGGTGAGGAATAGTGTGGGAGTTAAAGGATGTCATGGTTAGTGGGGTATTAAGTTGGTACTAGTCAAGTGTTTTAGTGTTACCTACATCTAGGTATTGATATATATAATGTATCTAGAATGGGGTATATCATACCTTGGCTAGGAAGGTCATACCTAGTAGATAATGGATAGGTGGTATAGGGATATTAGTCTAGTAAAGGTTTTAGCCTGTAGTTTAAGGTAATGTAGGATTTATCTAAAAGCCTAGAATAGATTAGTATATCCTATATACATATGTATAAACTAGTATAGGGTAATATTAGGCATGTGAATATCTAGGTTAGGGTATTTTAGGTAGTTATGACTTGATATAGGTTAACTTGACCTAGAATGGCCTAGATTTGACTAAGGTTTGACCAGGGTTGACCAGTTGACCAAAAGTCAACTGTTAATCAACAATTGACCTAGTTTTGACCTAGATTGCATACCACTCACTAGAAAACCATGTTTGACACTATCTAACACCCATTTAACTCGTGTATCTCATCTATAGGCTTTGTGACTCCACTTTGAGGCTTATTTCATATTCATTGCTCAGGACGACATGCGAGTACATTCTCTGATAGTTTTATTATATTGATATATCTTGAGATACATGTTATATTAGTGTTCTATCTTGATTCTGACATGATAGACTCACGGATTGATATTTTATGGATTTCCAGATTGGAGATACGTAGTTTCATGCCTATCTTGAATAATGTAATCATGACTAATACATCCATCGTGACTAATAAAATGTATGTCAAAGAACCTGGATTCCATGTGTACTAGTCGGGCCACTACCAAAATTTATCGATTTAGCGACGGCCCTATCCGTCGCCAATCCGACGGTAATTACAATTAGCGACCGATAACCGACAAATTTTGGCCAAAAAAATTCGTCGGCAATCAGCTCGTCGCTAATAACGGTCCGTCGCTACGTAGTCGTGAAGCGACGGAATAGCGACGGCTTTTCGACTTCACAATACGAAGCTTTAGCGACGCGTTTCCGACGGACTCTCGTCCATGTCAAGTTTTAAGTACTGAACTGTAGCGACGTAAAATTCTGTCGGTAACCCGTCGTAATAGCGTATCACAGCGTATCGTTCCGTCGCTAAGCCGTCGACGCCTTCGATAACAAAGGACGGATTAGCGACGGTTTTCTGACGAAAAATCCGTCGATCAGCTTCTGGAAATTTATGTCATTTCCAGCAACATGGCGACGGATAAGTCGTCGCTATTCCGTCGATATATATCGACGGAATACGGACGGATTAACCGTCGATCTTGTTCTAGAAATTCTTGGTATTTCCAGAACAAGGGCGACGGATAGGTCGTTGCTATTCCGTCGAACAATATACCATACCGACGGATAATCCGTCGACCATCCGTCGCTACCTGGAAAGATTTTCAAATCTCCAGTTAGTGACGGAATAGCCGTCGAAAAGTAGTCGGAAACTGGAAGTAACCGTCGCAAAACGGTCACAAGTCCGTCGCTAACTGAGAATATTTTGAAAAAAAAAATTACAGCGCTTTCCCTTTTCGCAAAAATTTGCATAAACCAAACCAATATATAATGCACACCAATTATCCAACAATCACATAGACCAAATATATTATGCACACCAATTATCCAAGAATCACATAGACCAAATATGCACATACGAATTTAATGCACACCAATTATCCAAGAATCATATAGACCAAACCAAATTAATATAAAATAGACATCAATTATCCGGAAGAGTAACATAATATCCATCGTTATAATCCGATCATAGCACAAATATTCTAAATTTTTTACAAATATTCCAAAACACATAGGAAAGAGTTGGCCAGTTACAGTAACCTAATATCCATCGTTATAATCCGATCATAGCACAAATATTCCAAAATTTTCACAAATATTCCAAAACACATAGGAAAATCGACTTTGGCCTCAACAAAGACCACAAGTCAGACGATGAATCCTCACAGCCAGGGATGATAGTTGCGTTGAGGCATGTACCATTCTATCAACCACTTTGCATACGAAGGCTCAATCTGGTTGAGGTCTTTTGTAGGGATAGGAGGGTCGGTCCCGATGCTACTACTCTCTGACGGTGGCTCCTCCTTAGCTTCAAGCTTGGGAGCAATCTCTTCCCTGATGGTCATCGGTTCTTCCTTGACCTCGACCTTTGGTAACACCTTCTCCTTAACAGTCACCGGCTCTTGTTTGACGACGGAGACTTCCTCCGTGTCGACCTCCAAGGGTTTCTTGCCTCGACCCCTTCCTCGACTAGCAGCACCACCTCGACGAGTCCTAGGAGCCATCTTTTTGACAACAAAAATTTTCATATAGGATAAAGAAATTTACTCAAGTTATAAAAGTTATGACGTTGGTTTTTTGCGTTCATCATCATTAGAGGGAGCAGCACTGGAAAAGTTGTGACGTTGGTAGCATGAGAGAGTAAAAATCTGTATCACAAGACTAACAAAATTACTACGCAATCATGTACTCACCAATAACCTGATGTAACTGGAGTCGTTGGGCCTATCGTGCAGTAATTTGTGGATCCGCTGGTATAGGCCAGATGTACTTAGTATCTAGTGTATCAGATTAGTATCGGTCTATCGGTTTGGTATAGGACATATCATATTGGTATTGGCCTTAACAAATTGGTATCGTCCTATATCCGATATGTACATGTATCGGTCGAATAGCTAGGATTCATATTGGCCTTATCAATTTGGTATCGGTCATATCCGATAGGTATCGGCCGTGTTGGATTAGTATAGACTATTTCGGATTAGTATCGTGGAAGGTTTAGTAACAACTGTATTTGGATTTCTCTCTTCTCGAGCTAGAATACCATTGCAAGAGAATCACCAGATCGTGATTGGCCAGTTACAGTAACATACATACTTCCTTTTCCATCAGAAAAAGCGAGATTGAAAAGGAAGTATGTATGTTCTGTAACTGGCCATCTACGCTCTCGTGACTCTCTTGCAATGGTAATCTAGCTCTAGAAGAGAGAAATCCAAGTACAGTTGTTACTAAACCTTCCACGATACTAATCCGAAATGGTATATAATAATCCAACACGGCCGATACCTATCGGATATGACCGATACCAAATCGATAAGGCCAATATAAATCCTAGCTATACGGCCAATACATATTGGATAGGATGATACCAATTCGCTAAGACCAATACCAACCGATACGGCCCATACCAAAACGATAGATCGATACTAATCCGATACGGTCAATACTTATAAGTACCTACGGTCCAGGAGGTTGATCCGCTAGTACATCCATGTACGATCAACGAAGTAACGATCCATTTCAATTTGGATGTGAAAATCTGTATCGTAAGACAAACTAAACATAATCAGTTCTATTTCACATGCTTAATTGCCAAGTATGGGAACGAATGGCTCAGAACACAACCCAAAATTCATTCTAGCATACATTAGTGTGAATCATCTACGTTCTGTACATATAGTGTAGTATATGTTCTTATCGTATCTAGTATCTGAAGGATGTAACAGAATCAAGATGAACTCACATAATGTTTACAGTCTTGGTCTCAACTGTCTTCGATTCTATGATCCTATGTCTTAGGTTAAATAAATCACTAACCTCATCACGGTGAGTCTTGGTGTAGCACTCAAATGTGGCGCACCTGTAAATTCGTCGAGGTTTTAAATCATCGACATTGAGTTTTAAACCCTCACGTAGCCTTTCTGCTTCACTTCTAGGGTCGAGCAGCATCTTCTTGCAAGTTTCGGTCTCCAGATACTTAGTGTCAAGATTCTGGACGCTTTCGTAGAGCATGTCAATGCATCCTAGCGTCAATTTCCTCGCAGGAAATTGACGCTAGGATGCGTTGACATGCTCTACGAAAGCGTCCAGAATCTTGACACTAAGTATCTGGAGACCGAAGCTTGCAAGAAGATGCTGCTCGACCCTAGAAGTGAAGCAGAAAGGCTACGTGAGGGTTTAAAACTCAATGTCGATGATTTAAAACCTCGACAAATTTACAGGTGCCCCATATTTGAGTGATACACCAAGACTCACCGTGATGAGGTTAGCGATTTATTTAACCTAATATAGTAATCTTGTAATTTAAAGTTCGAAGAACCTGCAAGTAGCCTTATAGTTTCTGCCTCGCCAGTCGAATGGCTTAATTGCCAAGTATCGGAACGAATGGCTCAGAACACAACCCGAGATTCATTCTAGCATACATTAGTGAGTTCATCTTGATTCTGTTACGTCCTTCAGATACTAGATACGATAAGAACATAGATGATTCACACTAATGTATGCTAGAAAGAATCTTGGCTTGTGTTCTGAGCCATCCGTTCTGATCAAGCATCTTCCTTCTCCTCTCCTCTACCATGGCTCTGAACCAATCTGCTCCTCCCTCTACTTTTCTTTTTTTTATTTGACTCTCTCAGCCACATATGACATCCAGCTCAAGTGTAGAGTCGGGGGAGAAGAAGTGGGCATAAAGAGGAGGAGGAAGCAGCTTGCTGTCAGGAACCTCTCACTCGAGCTCTACACGAAGGATGTCCACTTGAGCTCCGGGGCAAAGTTTTGGCTCGAAGCAAGAATCTGTTGACGGAGCACATCCACTTTGCTGTCAGAAAAAAATAGTAACAGTGAGAGACCCATCTGAGTAGGACGTATACTCTGATAATATCCCCTCCAGCACTCAATCCCACTACTGATATCATTCTTGTAAAGGTGATCTCTCAGAGTATACGTCCTACTCAGATGGATCTCTCAGAGTATCCTCTAGTGATAGGTTGTCGTATCATCACTGCCGAGGGATGAGGGTCGGAGGACAGTCAACTTTATCTACGGATACATAGTTTCTGCCTCGCCAGTCGAATAACTGCAGGGACTATGTCCTGATCACCATGTCGTAGTCCAATACAATCCAGAGATTGACACAGTTTCTAGTTCATATATGCAGTCTAATACAAATAGTCTAATACAAAAACAACTCAATACAAATAAGTACTAATAGCTAATGAGAACCACGCTGCTCACGCAAACGCTCAGTGATACGATCACGCAACCACCTCGAAAAAGCGAGATTTTTGGCGTGAGGAGAGATGTCGTCCCTTGCAAGGACTGCTTAAAGAGAACTCCCGGTCTCACTAGCTATCGGTGCTGGATGAATAGAACTTCCGGTCTCACTAGCAACCGATGCCACTTCCTCCTTAACTGTAGGAGGAGCCACCTCAGCATTCACTATTTTCCTCAAACGACGTGCCGCTCCTCGGGTCATGGGTGCCATCTGGTAAGATCGATAGTCACAAATAATATAATTGTAACATAAGCAAGCTAACTAAAGGAACCATCATGTAATTTGAGTACTTTTTCGAAAGCCGATAAAGTATAAAAAATTCGATTTTTTGCCAAGTGTGAGAACGGATGGCTCAGAACACAACCCAAGATTTATTCAAGCATACATTAGTGTGAATCATCTATGTTCTGTACATATGGTGTAGTATATGTTCTTATCGTATCTAGTATATGAAGAATGTAACAGAATCAAGATGAACTCACATAATATAATACTAAGACATCATCTACTACTATATAAGATATAGTGATAGGTTGTCGTATCATCATTGCCGAGGGATGAGGGTCGAAAGACAGTCAACTTTATCTACAGCTACATAGTTTCTGCCTCGTCAGTCGAATGGCTGCAGGGACTATGTCCTGATCACCATGTCGTACCGTAGATTAATACAAATTGAGCTGGAACTGGAGCCAAAATACAATACTACTTCACCATGTCGTACCATTAATTACTCTCTCTCTCTCTCCTCCCCCCCCCCTCCGGCGCTCTCACTCTCTCCGGCGCTCTCACACTACTAATTTCTATGTATTTTAAGTGTAAGAACAGATGGCTCAGAACACAACCCAAAATTCATTCTAGCATACATTAGTGTGAATCATCTATATTCTGTATACATATCGTGTAGTATATGTTCTTATCGTATCTAGTATCTGAAGGATATAACAGAATCAAGATGAACTCACTTAATGTAATACTAAGACATCATCTACTACTATATAAGATATAGTGATAGGTTGTCTTATCATCATTGCCGAGGGATGAGGGTCGGAAGACAGTCAACTTTATCTACGGCTACATAGTTTCTGCCTCGCCAGTCGAATGGCTGCAGGGACTATGTCCTGATCACCATGTCGTACCGTAGATTAATGCAAATGGAGCTGGAAATATCCGTCGCTAACCGGTAACTAGTCCGTCGCTAACTGAGATTGTCATATACACATATGTATATCACAGCTAGATGTATAGATATATACATCTATACAGAAGCACACAACTGATAGAACTCGCACTATCCTTGAGACAGTGAACATATATACACCATGAATCCAAACCCCATATTCATATTTACTAATCCAAACACCGCAAACTAATGGAACACCCAATATGGATAACACATTATTTAGCCAATATATAAACTCAGATGAATTTGAGAAGCAAAGCCACCCGCCGCCCCCGACCAAAGCCCGCCGCCCCAAGCCCGCCGCCCAGTCCAGTAGTTCGGTTGCATATATATATGAAGAGTGCTTATGGCTGTGCGTCGGTTGCAAATAGCCCCGACGCCCCCGCCCCAAGCCAGCCGCCCAGCCCCCGACGCCGTCGTCCCAAGCCCACCGCCCAGCCCCCGACCCAAGCCAGCCGTCCAGCCACCGACGCCCCAAGCTCACCGCCCAGCCCCCGACCCAAGCCAGCCGCCCAGCCCACGATGCCCCAAGCCCACCGCCCAGCCCCCAACCCCAAGCCCGCCTCCCAGACCCCGACGCCTCCGCCCCAAGCCCACCGCCCAGACTCCACCCCAAGCCAGTCGTCCAGCCCCCGACGCCCCAACCTCAAGCCCGCCTCCCAGACCCCGACGCCCCCGCCCCAAGGCCACGCCCAACCCCACCCCAAGCCAGCCGCTCAGCCCCGACGTCGCCGCCCCCAAGCCCACCCCCAGCCCCCGACCCAAGCCAGCCGCCCAGCCACTGACGCCCCAGCTCCAAGCCCGCCTCCCAGACCCCGACGCCCCCCGTCCCAAGCCCACCGCCCAGCCCCCGACCCAAGCCAGCCCGCAGACGCCAGCCCCAGCGACCCCCGCCCAGCCGCCCCCCAGCCCGACGCCGCCCAAGCCACCGCCCAGCCCCCGACCCAAGCCAGCGCCCAGCCCCAGACGCCACAACCCCAAGCCCGTCTTCCAGACCCC
>JANAVB010029839.1:0-43338 GCA_029216955.1 Iris pallida | reverse complement strand
TATATAAATATGATATACTCTCGTAGTTAAGTACTTAGCTATTATTCTCAGTTTTGAACCCTCACAACAGTCCCTTGTCGACACAAACCTCTTTTCACAGTAAGTTAGATATATATATGACTTTGTGTGTGTGTGTGTGTATATATATATATATATATATTATATATTACCTTGAATGAATGAATATATCTATATGTAAGTATTTTCTTGTGGATGTAACCTAGGGAGTATTGGGACATATTAGGATTGGCCCAATGAGCCTAGATTAGTCGAGTTGACTGGCAAGTTGACCAAGTTGACAAAAGTGAACTTTGGGTCAAACTTGATCCAAATTGACTCAAACGAACTTAGAATGACTTGAAACTTGTGCTTGACCTAAAAATTAGTAAACAGACTTCTTGACTCATACTTGACCAGTTTTGACCAGAGTTGACCAGGTTTGACCAGAGTTGACCAAGGTTGACTTCGACCTAGAAGGACCTAGAATCATGTAGAATTGTATTGTAGACATTTCTTATGATATTTTAGACCTTTTTGTGACTTATGGTTATTTTAGTAGGATTATCACTCCAGTTCAGTTACACTTCCTCATCAGCAGCTTGGATTGCCCGGCGAGTACATTCTCTGACCGTTTTATTCTTGCTTGGACATATTTACTTGTTATAGACTAGTTTACTTGTTGTCACGATGTTATCACGGATTGGAACTATATGGATCTCTTCATGCGATATTATCCCCTCGGATATATCGAATATATTGTGCTCATGTACTTTATCATGTGCATCGTCTACTTTGTATTCGTATTTGTTCATGTATACTCATGTGACATTCATGTACACTCATGATCATGTGAGCCTTCATGTATAACCCAATGTTCATGTGGACTAGCTATCCATGTGACACACTACTTTCATGTGCAATAACATAACCTGGACAGATCCTTGTGTACTGATTGGGGCATAGGGAGTATTTATTTGGTTATGTGATCTACACCATTATCATGTACAACTCCAAATTAGATTTAAGTCATTTATAACCTAAGCCTATTTACATAATCAAACATGTGCTCTAAATTACGTAGTTAGTTCAGTTTTCTTATCTATATCATGTATATCTATTTCTACTATATCATGTATATTTATTTCTACTATATCATGTTCTTCTTTTTACAGTCTCTCTACTATTTCTTTACAGCAGTTCATGTATATTATTCTATAGCTTATTTCATATTTTCTTTCATGTTATGATCTGTGTGAGAGATATGTATTCGTTCCTGTCCTGACTGGACCTGTTAAAATATTACAGATGACGAGGATTGCTGCGATACTTACTATGGAGTAGGCCTAGTTGACACAGGTGACCTGGACCCTCAGCAGGATCCAGTAGACGCTGAGGACTTGCCATTAGCTTAGTCTAGAATTTTTCTTATTATCTTGCTTTATGAGACTTTTGAGATTGTATTGAGATATTGTTTATGGTGTGGTTTATACCGAGACATTATTCATATTGTGACTCTCTGTTGAGATTATCTTATCTTCTATTCCCTCTTAGATATGGAGATTGAGTTGTACTCTATATATTGTTCTCCTTTCGGAGCATATTCATATTATGTTAGATGTTGTGACCTTGGACAACGTTCTACCCCGCCGCCGACATGCGGCATAGGCTGGATGTACCCACTTCTCGTGCCCTTACACTAGGTACGGGTCGTGACAAATTAATAGGCCCATTCAAGTGAGTCTCCAAACTGTTCAAATGCTCCTTGGAATTCCTCAATTAACGGTGGTAATTAAGAAGGAGTCTACATTCAAGGGTAGTTATTTACTTCTCCCCAAAAAAAAGACGTTAAAGCCAAGTTGTCTCCAACCGGAGGCGCAGGCACCCCACTATGTCCCTTTGCCTCCATGGTGCAGACAATACATCCCCCTCTTAGAAGCACAGACAGCTACTTCATCTAAGTACCCGGTCCGTTCAACGGCCCCTTTTTCTCAGCAAAGACTCGGGAGACATATTTTGCCTTCAGCACAAGCCCGACTGCTACTCTAAAGCACAATAAATGGTCTATCTGAAGGCACAGCCTACTTGTCGCCCTAAAGCACAACGAATTTACCTAAAACATAGCCTACTCGTTGCCCCTAAAAGCATAGAGGCCCTATTGTCTTCGAAACATAGTCCACTTGTCGCCCTAAAGTACAGAGGCTCCGTCGTCTCCAGAAGCACAGTCTACTCATCGCCTCAGAAGCGCAGCCAGCCTTGCCTGAAGCACAGACGACATGGTCCCACCCAATTGGTTTGCTTAAACCGCCTCTCTCAAAGATAGGATTGAGATTGATCAAGTTGATGAATGCAAAAATCTTATTCGATTGATTTAAATCTCGGACGAAGATTACACAGAATCCAAATCTGAGATAAAATCCCAAGATTTGCTCGGCTACATCCGAACAAGCAAATCGGCACACGCCATATGTCACCTCCTTCAGTTATTTTGATAACCACCAGAGATCTTATTTGAGGGGAATCTCAACACCTGCCATGTGTCAGCGCAATAGAAGCCCGTACCGTACAAGAACGACAGAACCCTAATGCACATCGCATATGTGCCCCTCTCCCCTATAAATAGGAGAGGTTTTCCTCCAACACAGGATCGACAAGGAGAAGAAAATCTACAAAATTATCAAAATCTTCAACTTCGGCGTCCTCCTGATCGGCAACCCTAGAGTTCCATCGAAGGCCCCAAAAAGTCAAAGCAAGTCTCATATCATCATCGGATCGTCAACGGAGTAAAGGAGCCGATGCCGTGCTCGATCTCCACCGTCACACTTTCCCAGAAACTTTTGAACTTAGATTTCTTCGCATAAGAATCAATTATACTTTTTTTTTACGTTCAATATACAAAAAGTTCGTTCAACCTTTTGTCATGTCGAACAAGATGACGACTCTGCTGGGGACTACCTTCCCCTCCAACGAGAAGGTGGTGACGCAATCTGATGATGGCTTTTTGGGATCCTCTCAGAAGATGTTGGTCGTACGTTTCAACCAGCAAGATTTCAAAGATCTCCTTTCTGAAGAGAAGTCGAGCCCTTCGAAGCGGTTCCTAAAATCGAAGAAGACTCGACGGACCTGGGTGCCTAAGGTGGATGCGACGAGCAGCACAACGGAGGAGACTGCGTCTCAGACCCCCTTCATCAATGAAGCCCCGAAGATCCTTTCGACCGCTGATGCCATGCCATCTCTCTCATATCCCATGCTCGGGAAATACATAGAAGATCATGTCTATCCTACGACAAGCGTGACAAAGGTGCAACGCCGAAAGGAGCAGATGACGGCTCGCCCGCTCGTGGAGGATGCTACACCGTAAGAACTTCTGTCTTCGACAGAATAACCGGTCCATCAGGTATGGCCATATTAGATTTCGAATACTACGCATCATCTAATCGTGGTAGGAGGAGATCCAAGGCAGCACTCACCCCACGTGATCAAAGTGCTACGCTGATGGCGGACCGGAGGCCCGTATTGACAGTAACGCGTACAACCGATGGAAAGCTATACAAGACCATCCCAGACTCTCCGAAGCCTCGTCTGACGAAACCCCATCATCCCTTGAGCATCCACTTGCACTACTTAAGGCCGAGGTACGTCATCAGCGACTCTCTGATCAAGGCATACTCGGACCTCACCTACAGGAACTCGAAGGAAAAATGCCTTCTCCATATCTTTTCGGCCATGCACAGCGTTCCTGTGTACAAGAAGGAAGTAGAGGTATGAAGACTTCGTCTGCTCCCTACGAGCGTAGGACGAGAGAAGAATCTGAGACGCAGTTGGCGTCTAAATCAAGACCCAACTATACTCAGATTACCATCAACTGCTGTTGTCAAGCAGATCCATCACCGCCGAAGAGAAGGTCCGTCTTTCAAAGGCTGCAACCAAGAACTTGTGAGGAAGAAGGAGAGCTCGCATTGCTTCATGTAATATGTTCGGGACTCTCCGTCCGAGAAGAAGCTATCCAAGAAACCCCTTTCCTTGGTTGGCAAGTCCAAAAATCAGCCTGGGGGTAACAACAAGCCTGTGCCCAAGGAAGGCATGTTCCAACACACGTGCTCCAAGGATGGATCATTATCGCAAGAAGATGGTTCATCGACCGCTTCACCTACTGGGGGTAGCCAGCCTGCTACGGTGCATAACAACCCTTCGTTTCAGCATGACAAAGAGACGTATGACACCAACACTTCTGCGGGCACAAGCCGTCAGAAGATCGGAGGGTAGGAATAATATCGAGTCAGAGGACGATCGTAACTTGCCAGTCTTCCCACAAGACGATGAGCACCAGTACTCCGAACCAGAAAGCGAAAGATCTACCACCCCTTCTACTTTCACGCACATAGCATCTGTGCACATTGTTTGATGACAACGAAGAATTAAGCGGAAGTGCTGATCAGCAGAAACGCATTGAGGCTCTTGAAGGAAGTGTTAACGCGTTGAATATATCTGTACAGACTTTAGCCTCTGTCGTTCTGGAGATCAAGGACAGACTAGTTCCCACTGCCTATACACCTACGGCTTCGATGGTTTGTGATGGGTCTAGTACCCTACCTGTCATAAACCAAGTCACGCAGTCGTCGGCCACTCCGTTGACCATCAATCCAGCAGTATCCAACGAAATACAGCAAGCACTCGAGGAGTTATACGCTCACCACAATGCCAAAGAAAGAGAACCACACTCCGAAAGATGGGCATCCGGCAGCCTTATCCTGTTGAGTGGGACAATGTGGTTTATCCTTCCAAATATAACCACAGACTATCACCACTTATGATACCTGTCCAAACAATCACGGGCGTGACCGGTAGCAAGAGAGTTAATCATAGAGCCATCAGAATTCAGTTTAAAGTCTCTAGGAGTGTCACGCCCCAGAACCAGAATACTGGAGAGCGGGGGCAGACATAGCCAGCTACGTATATTAAAATGGAGACCACCTCGATATATGGTCACGGCTGTTTAGATATATGAGGGTTTACTACAAGCCAACAGTCTCTTATGGTCATGAACAAGCCTAATGTCTCAATCACAGCAAGTAAGTAAAGTCGCAAGATGTATGATCATTAAATACAATAATAAGGCGTCCCAAATATTACATATTCAGCTGATCATGAAGCTAGTCGTTACAAAATGTTAGGACTAGCAAGAGTTTAGTCATACATGATCAACCCTAGGATTTGTTAATCATGTTTACAGCCCGTAGGCAGACAGTAAGTAAAAGTGCATCGAGCTAACAGGTGCTCGTCGGCTAAACGCCTCAAAAGAATAGTTTTACAATAAAGTGGGCAAGACAAAAAGGAAAACCCACTCTTGGCCCGGGTTCCGTCTAGTTGTCACCATTGGACTGGAAGCTTGGTAGATCCTCGGGAGCTGCTCCGAAATCTGGCCACACAAAACCAGCTGGGTCAACCCCAGAAAGAGCAAGTGCCACAAGGGGGCCACGAAATAAGAACAAAAGCCAGCAATCAGCACAAGAAAGATAATATTAAAACTATAATTTACGAAAACATGTCAGGATGATATACGACGAGATAACTATGGAACTATTTCGATAGCCAGGTTACAACCCGTAAACCAAACAAGGACCAGGGTTGTAACCCTTCATCTGAACAGAGCTTGGTTTCCCACCATTTATCGGCAAGATAATAATGTAAGAGAATCAAGACAGGAAACAATCTTGTACGGGATCAAGACATAGCCAGACTAGTTATACCTCATTCAATCAATCACGGCCAAGCAGATCCTACGGCTTACTACTTTAACTAACTAGGGTTATCACAGGCCTAATTACTAACAAGATGCAGTGAGATTGATCCACAGCCACAAACCCTGCAGACCATCCAGGTTACCCAGGTCGAAAATTAGGGGTTGAATTCAGGTGGGTACATCATCCAGGAAACGCATGTACCCTTAGGTGACTTAGAGGTGCAACACGTAACAGTGCGCTGGAAATGTGCCCTACTCGACGGCAGGCTACAGATCCCAAGAGCGCCCAGGTAACGGGATTGCCTGTAGCTGTGTCATCTCTTCATGACTACTATTGTTATTCTAGTTATTAGCCTTAATCTATTTTGGTAGGTACTCCTGACCGTGGTACTCAGGAGTCCCATCCTAGACATGATGCAAGACTGGACAAGTGGATTTAACAAGCAAGCAAGAAAGAACCACCCACGGTGTCAAGATAGGTTAAGTCAAGTTATCAAGTCATGCTAAAAGTCAGGAGTGCGCCGCCACGGCCACTATCAAGTTATCAAGATAATTCATGTCAGGGTACTTGTCAGGAGTGCGCCACGACGGGCCACTATCATGTCAGGTTGGTCATGTCAGGAGTGCACCACTACGGGTCACTGCCGTGTTATGTTAGTTCCTTGTCATACCAAGCCAGGTACAATAGTCATTCTAAACATATTAAGTAAAATCAGTTCATGACAAAAGGCATAAGGATATAAAATGGGCGTAAAATATCTAATAAAATACCAATATATAGGACTATAGAAGAGCCAAGATCAAGAAATAAACAAATTCATCATAGACAAGTAGGTTGTGCAAGGGGGGTCAGGGGTTGGGCTGCGCAGGGTATGTACTGCGCATGGAAGAGCTGCACAAGAGGTGTCTTGCGCAAGGGTTACCTTGCGCAAGGGTAGACTGCGCATGGGGTCAAGGGGCACCGGGGATGTACTGCACAATGGGTCATTGCGCATGGACCAAGGATACAGGGGCTGCCTTGCGTATTGATTGGTTTGCGCAAGGATTGGTTGCGCAGAGTATGGACTGCGCAATGGTCGAGTGCGCAGGGGGTTACCTTGCGCATGGCTGGCTTGCGCATGGCTAGCTTGTGCCAGCGCAATCCAGCGCAGCGCAAAGCACTGGCTGAGCCTATGCGCAATTGGCCATGCGCTAAAGAGCACAGGCCGGGGTACGCAAACGGTCAAGTGCTAAAGAGCACTGGCCGAGAGCCTTCACCAAGGTTGAGATGAACTCCTCAAGAATACCAAAACTTCAAATCTTCATAACTTAGCCAAATCAAAACCAAATCTAGATTTTCAAAGTTCTAGCTTGAGTAAAATCGAATTCTCTTCCACATGGAAGCATCAAAAACCCATAAAATCCAACTAAAATAGATCAAAACCATGTAAATCCGAAAATAACTAAAACTTAGATCTAGAACAATAGAGACTCCAAATCGCAAAATGCCAAGTTCTAATGTTGTTCTCCATGTCCTAATCTAGCTAATGGACAAATAAAATTGGGTCCTTATGTGGTGGCAAGGTGCACTTGCCTATGGGTTGGGGAGTTGTGTGGAAGAAGGAAGAAGAAAAAGTTGTAGGAAATTAATGGAGTTATGGAGGAGAGAGAAAAGGTTGGTGGGTTTTAATGAGGGTGGTTGTGGATGGAGGTGGAGAATAGGCTAAGGTGTTCCACTCATGATGAACCAAACCAAACCAAACCAACTCCACAAAATAAAACCAAGCCATGGTCCAAAACCCATTTACGAGAAACCAAATCCACGAGTCGAGAAAATAAAATACGTGCCAAAATCAAATTACGAGTACAAATACGAAATACAGGAAATGGGGTGACAACTCTACCCACCTTCAAAGAATTCCGTCCTCGAAATTTAATCAAGGAGCTAGAGATTGCCACGACAAGCTATACTAAGCACAGATAAGCTACACTAAGCAGTTCAATCATACAATCATACAATGCAAGCAAGGAAGGGAAAGCGTAAGGCATAAGAAAGACATCATACCTCACGAGTCAAACAAGTAGGGATATCGTGATCGGATGTCGTCCTCACGCTCCCACGTTGACTCACCTAGAGAGTGATGACCCCAAGCAACTCGGACTAAATTAATAGTCTTGTTCTTGAGCGTCTTCTCCCTCCGGTCCAATATAGACACGGGCTTCTCCTCATACGAAAGGTTGGTACCAACAACCAGTTCCGAATGGTCTAGGATATGGCTCGGGTCTGGGATATACCGTCGTAATTGGGACACATGGAATACATCATGTACCTCACTTAGCGACGGCGGAAGAGCGAGACGATATGACACATCACCACTCGCTTTAGAATATCGAACGGCCCTATATACCTAGGACTAAGCTTTTTCCGCACGCCAAAGCGAATGACGCCGCGGTTAGGCGAGATCCTAAGGAATACATGGTCGCCGACAGCAAATTCTAAGGGACGCCGATGAGTATCGGCCCAATGGCGCAGGCGGGTCCTGGGCAACTCGGAGGTGATCTCTGACCTTCCTGACCACTTCAACCGTCTGGGAAATCAATTCTGGTCCGAGCATCTGCCTCTCCCCGACATCGTCCCATGCTAGCGGGGATCTGCACTTCCTGCCATAAAGAGCCTCGAAGGGTGCCATCTGGATACTGGCCTGATACTGTTGTTGTACGAGAATTCCACCAGGTGCAGATGATTCTCCCATGAACTACCGAAGTCAAGGTACAAGATCTCAACATATCTTCAAGAGTCTGGATTGTGCGCTCTGATTGACCATCCGTCTGCAGGTGATAAGCTGAGTTAAACTGAAGGCGAGTCCCCAAACTCTTCTGCAAGCTGCGCCAAAAGTGTGATGTGAATCTTGAATCCCTGTCCGAGGTGATACTGACTGGTATACCGTGAAGTCGGACGATCTGCCTGAGGTACATCTCTGCTAGCTGGGCCGTCGACTGACCAACTCTGAATGGGAGAAAGTGAGCCACCTTCGTGAGTCGATCAACTATAACCCAAATAGCATCTCTACGGTCGGGGACCTAGGTAATCCAGTCACGAAATCTATGGTAATATGCTCCCACTTCCATTCTGGAATTGGCAAGGGCTGAAGAAGTCTAGCTGGCCTCTGATGTTCAGCCTTGACTTGTTGGCAAACCAAATACCGAGAGACAAACTGAGCTATCTTCCTCTTCATGCCATTCCACCAAAAGTGCTGACGGATATCTCGGTACATCTTCGTGCCACCAGGATGAATCTAATACTGAGAGCTATGAGCTTCCGCCATGACCTCCTGTCTGATATCTCCACTGGGTACACAAAGACGCTCACCATGTCGAAGTGTACCGTCTTATGAATGCATAATTCTGGTCGTCGTCCTGTTTCACATTCTGCTCTAAGCCGCTGAAGCTTAGAATCGGAGGACTGAGTTATCTTGATCCTCTCAACTATACTGGACTGAACTTGCATGCTGGCCATCAATGCCACATTGGTAGGAAGGACAACTTCTATACCCATCTTCTGAAGATCTGCTAACAACTCTGGTTGCGCTGTTAGAAAATAAATTTCGGCTCTCCTGCTTAATGCATCTGCAACAACATTGGCCTTCCCAGGATGATACTACAGGTTGACATCATAATCTACAAGCAGCTCTAGCCATCTTTTCTGACGCATGTTAAGATCCTTCTGAGTGAACACATACTTCAGGCTCTTGTGGTCGGTGAAAATCTCCACCCTATCTCCATACAAGTAGTGTCTCTAAAGCTTGAGTGCAAACACTACTGCTGCCAGTTCCAAGTCGTGGGTCGGGTAATTTCTCTCATGATCATGAAGTTTTTGTGACGCATAAGCTATTACCTTCCCATGCTACATCAAAATACATTCTAAACCTCTGCCTGAAGCATCACAGTACACTAAAAATCCTCCGGTCCCATCTGGAAGGGTGAGAATGGGGCCTCATCAAACCTCGCTTCAACTTCTCAAAGATTCTGACACTATGCTGTCCAAGCAAACGCACATCCTTGCGGATAACTGCGTCAGTGGTGCTGAAATCTTGCGCAAATTCGAAAGAACCGCCGGTAGTAGCCGGCCAATCTAAGAAAACTGGAACTTCTCATGTGTGGGTACGCAATTTGATACCATATCTTCTGGGGATCCATTTCTACTCCTCCTCGGGTAATAATAGACCCAATTACGAAATGGCGATCAAGCCAGAACTCGCATTACTGAACTTGGCATACAACTGGTGGCGCTCGAAGAATTCGGAGGACAACTCCTGAGATGCGTGCTCATGCTCCGCTTCACTCTTGGCTGGTAGACCAGGATGTCGTCTATGAACACAATCACGAACTGATCGCAAATAAGGCATGAAGATGCGATTCATGAGGTCCATGAATACAGCGCCGGCGCATTGGTCGCTCCAAAGGGCATAACAAGGAACTCCCAATGTCCATATCTCGATCTGAATGCTGTCTTTGGGATGTCCTGCTCTCTGACTCTGATCTGGTGGTATCCCGACCGCAAGTCGATCTTCGAGAACACTGAAGCCCCTCTGAGTTGATCGAACAAGTCATCTATCCTCGGAAGAGGGTATCTGTTATTGATTGTCACCGAATTCAAGGTACGATAATCAACACATAGCCTGGACGTACCATCCTTCTTTTTCACAAGAAGCATCGGTGCTCCCCAAGGCGATCCACTTACACGGATGAATCCCTTGGTCCTCAGTTCTTCAATCATCTTGTACAAAATCTCTAACTCTGAAGACGCCATCCTGTAGACTCGCTCTGATACTGGTGCTGTCCCGGGAATCAAGTCTATAGTGAACTCGATCTCCCGCTCTGGCGGCATCCCTGGAAGCTCCTCTGGAAAGACATCTGGAAACTCTTTAACTATCTGGGGTAACTGCACTGCTGCTACTGCCATCCGTAATGCTGGGGAAGATGGCTCTACTGCGTCTCTGGAAAACGAAAACTCTGGCTTGCCGGGGATACTAAAGACAACTCTGCCAATATGGCAGTCTATCCTAGCATACTGGTTCCTCAACCAATCCATGCCTAGGACTACATCATAGTCTGCCATAGAAAATTCTATGAATCTAGCGGGGAACTCCCTACCGCTAGCTACGATCCGACACGAGAAAAACACTCGATCTACTCCCACAAGACCATTACCAGTAAGTATATTGAGCCTCACTGATAATGACTCGGGCTCCAATCCTATTCGTGTCGCGAATCGTACAGACATGAATGAATGCGATGCACCAGAATCAAATAATACCGAAGCTGGAAAGGAGTTGACAAGAATAGTACCTGCCATAACCTCACCTGGTGCAACTTCTTCTTCCATAGCCATCATCATGGCCTGACCTTGTCCTCTGGCTGCTGGTCCCCTCTGCTGGAAACCTCTCTGCCTATTCTGGGTCTGAGCTTGGGCTTGTGCATACTGCTGGGGGTGTTGTTGCTGGAATGCCTGAGACTGAGGCGGCAAGGGCCTCGAAGACTGATACTGCTGCTGCTGAACTGGCGCTGGAGTCGGTCCTCTCACCGAAGAGCTAGAAGGGTTGGATGCTGATGAACCACCCTTATTAGGGCAAGCCCCAATCCTATGATCTGCTACTCTACAAGCTAGGCACAATCCCTGCGCCCTACGACAATCTGCCACCACATGCCCTGGCTTCCCACAATGAGAACATCCCATCGCGGAAGTCTGCTTCTGCTTCTGCTGCTGCGGGTACGTCGGGGTTGAATGCTGAACCGACGTCACTGAGGCCGCCCACCTCGGAGTTCTAATGGTCAATCCCCTAGCTGCCGGGGCTGGAGCTGATGATTGGTGCATCTGACTGTGGGACCGCTTCCTACCTCCGGTCCTATCCACGATCCTTTGGGAGGTGTACTCATGCCTCCTAGCTGCTCTCAAGACTGCATCGAATGTCTGGTGCTCGAACTGCTCAACTGCCAACAAGATCTCCAAATACAGTCCCTACTGGAACCGCTGGGCCCTATCAAACTCGGTCGCCACCAAGGTGGGGGCAAACCTACTCAGCCTAGAAAACTCGGTCGCATAACTATCGACCGTGCTGCCTCCTTGCTTCAAGTTGGTAAATCTGGTCTGCAGGTCGTACCGAGCCACAACATCAAAGTACTTCGTCTGGAATCTTTCCCTAAATACTGCCCAAGCAATGGGTGCCACTAATCCCATGGCCTGCGCCGCCCACCAATTGCGAGCTAAATCCAACAACTGCAGGCATACCACCGCCACCTTCTCATTCTCAGGTATCCTAGCCGCTTCCAGAACCACCTCAGTATCCTGAAGCCATGCATCCGCGGCAATCGCATCCTCGCTGCCGTCGAAGAAAGGAGGGTTCAATCGCTTAAAGCTGTTTGCCGCCTGGTTCCCTGGATGTCCGCCTCGGGTCAAAGCATCTTGAACTGTCTGGTGCAGGGCATCGCTTCGACGATCCTGGGAAGCTATCAAGGTTCTGATGAGGCCTACTAAGGTACCATCATCTGGCTCTGCGGGCTGGACATGCCGAACTGGTGACTCTCTTCCAGTAGGCACAACTCTAGAGGCTACCCCGGAATGCTGGGCTTGATCTCTGGGTTGCTGCTGATCCGCAGGAAGTGCTCCAACTCGGTGATCGGTAGGACCATGTACAGTGCCGCTGAAGAAGACGACACAGGGAACAATAAGGAAAGGACCAGGACAGATCAATGATATAAGCACAGAATCAGGGCAAAAATCTAGGGATTCAGAGGATACGAACAGAGATCAAGGACGAGTACTGATTGAGACATCTATCTGGTAAACCCCCACATATCTTGATTTATAAGACCTACATGGGCCACCAATTAAACCATGTCACGCCCCAGAACCAGAATACTGGAGAGCGAGGGCAGACATAGCCAGCTACGTATATTGAAATGGAGACCACCTCGATATACGGTCACGACTGTCTAGATATATGAGGGTTTACTACAAGCCAACAGTCTCTTATGGTCATGAACAAGCCTAATGTCTCAATCACAGCAAGTAAGTAAAGTCACAAGATGTATGATCATTAAATATACAATAATAAGGCATCCTAAATATTACATATTCAGCTGATCATGAAGCTAGTCGTTACAAAATGTTAGGACTAGCAAGAGTTTAGTCATACATGATCAACCCTAGGATTTGTTAATCATGTTTACAGCCCGTAGGCAGACAGTAAGTAAAAGTGCATCGAGCTAACAAGTGCTCGTCGGCTAAATGCCTCAAAAGAATAGTTTTACAATAAAGTGGGCAAGACAAAAAGGAAAACCCACTCTTGGCCCGGGTTCCGTCTAGTTGTCACCATTGGACTGGAAGCTTGGTAGATCCTCGGGAGCTGCTCCAAAATCTGGCCACACAAAACCAGCTGGGTCAACCCCAGAAAGAGGAAGTGCCACAAGGGGGCCACGAAATAAGAACAAAAGCCAGCAATCAGCACAAGAAAAGATATTATTAAAACTATAATTTATGAAAACATGTCAGGATGATATACGATGAGATAACCATGGAACTATTCTGATAGCCAGGTTACAACCCGTAAACCAAACAAGGACCGGGGTTGTAACCCTTCATCTGAATAGAGCTTGGTTTCCCACCATTTATCGGCAAGATAATAATGTAAGAGAATCAAGACAGGAAACAATCTTGTACGGGATCAAAACATAGCTAGACTAGTTATACCTCATTCAATCAATCATGGCCAAGCAGATCCTACAGCTTACTACTTTAACTAACTAGGGTTATCACAGGCCTAATTACTAACAAGATGCAGTGAGATTGATCCACAGCCACAAACCCTGCAGACCATCCAGGTTACCCAGGTCGAAAATTAGGGGTTAAATTCAGGTGGGTACATCGTCCAGGAAACGCATGTACCCTTAGGTGACTTAGAGGTGCAACACGTAACAGTGTACTGGAAATGTGCCCTACTCGACGGCAGGCTACAGATCCCAAGAGCGCCCAGGTAACGGGATTGCCTGTAGCTGTGTCATCTCTTCATGACTACTATTGTTATTCTAGTTATTAGCCTTAATCTATTTTGGCAGGTACTCCTGACCGTGGTACTCAGGAGTCCCATCCTAGACATGAAACAAGACATGACAAGTGGATTTAACAAGCAAGCAAGAAAGAACCACCCACGGTGTCAAGGCAGGTTAAGTCAAGTTATCAAGTCATGCTAAAAGTCAGGAGTGCGCCGCCACGGCCACTATCAAGTTATCAAGATAATTCATGTCAGGGTACTTGTCAGGAGTGCGCCACGACGGGCCACTATTATGTCAGGTTGGTCATGTCAGGAGTGCACCACTACGGGTCACTGCCGTATTATGTTAGTTCCTTATCATACCAAGCCAGGTACAATAGTCATTCCAAACATATTAAGTAAAATTAGTTCATGACAAAAGGCGTAAGGATATAAAATGGACGTAAAATATCTAATAAAATACCAATATATAGGACTATAGAAGAGCCAAGATCAAGAAATAAACAAATTCATCATAGACAAGTAGGTTGTGCAAGGGAGGTCAGGGGTTGGGCTGCGCAGGGTATGTACTGCGCATGGAAGAGCTGCACAAGAGTTACCTTGCGCAAGGGTTACCTTGCGCAAGGGTAGACTGCGCATTGGGTTAAGGGGCACAGGATAAAAGGGGCACAGGGGATGTACTGCACAATGGGTCATTGCGCTTGGACTAAGGGTACATGGGCTGCCTTGCGCATTGATTGGTTTGCGTAAGGGTTGGTTGTGCAGAGTATGGACTGCGCAATGGTCGAGTGCGCAGGGGGTTACCTTGCGCATGGCTGGCTTGTGCATGGCTAGCTTGTGCCAGCACAATCCAGCACAGCACAAAGCACTGGCTGAGCCTATGCACAATCGGCCATGCACTAAAGAGCACAGGCCGGGGTGCGCAAACGGTCAAGTGCTAAAGGGCACTGGCCGAGAGCCTTCACCAAGGCTGAGATGAACTCCTCAAGAATACCAAAATTTCAAATCTTCATAACTTAGCCAAATCAAAACCAAATCTAGATTTTCAAAGTTCTAGCTTGAGTAAAATCGAATTCTCTTCCACATGGAAGCATCAAAAACCCATAAAATCCAACTAAAATAGATCAAAACCATGTAAATCCAAAAATAACTAAAACTTAGATCTAGAATAATGGAGACTCCAAATCGCAAAATGCCAAGTTCTAATATTGTTCTCCATGTCCTAATCTAGCTAATGGACAAATAAAATTGGGTCCTTATGTGGTGGCAAGGTGCACTTGCCTATGGGTTGGGGAGTTGTGTGGAAGAAGGAAGAAGAAGAAGTTGTAGGAAATTAATGGAGTTATGGAGGAGAGAGAAAAGGTTGGTGGGTTTTAATGAGGGTGGTTGTGATGGAATGGAGGTGCAGAATAGGCTAAGGTGTTCCACTCATGATGAACCAAACCAAACCAAACCAACTCCACAAAATAAAACCAAGCCATGGTCCAAAACCCATTTACGAGAAACCAAATCCACAAGTCGAGAAATAAAATACGTACCAAAATCAAATTACGAGTACAAATACGAAATACAAGAAATGGGGGTGACAAGGAGGAGGGAACCACCTGATGTTGTTGGGGGGGTTTGGGGGTGAAGGAGGGGTCCCTGAGATGGAAGGTGGTCAGGATGTGCTGGGATTCAGTAGGTGAAGGGGATTTGGGTATGTGGGTGTGAATAAAATAAGGCAGGTGTTTGATGATGGCTTGTAGGACCTTTAGAGGAAGCAGCTTTAATTCTTCATGGATAATAGAATTTCTATGCAACCTGAGTTCTCTCAAACCTATCAGGAAGTATGCTGTGGCAACAAAGCCACTCAGAGTATAGATTGGGGAGATAACCAAGTATCAAACAGGCCTTCAATGGAGAGGTTATGGGTGGGATGTTGGATGATGGTAGGGTAACTCCAGATGAAAGAAGCTAGTTCACTATGAACAAACAGATGATCAGTAGTTTCAGGCTGAGGGTTAGTGCAACATCTACATTTGGATGCTAAGGGAATCTATATTCTAGTGATCCTAGAATCAGTAGGTAGACCATTATGAAGAAGTTTTTAGACAAACACTCCAACAGATGGAGGTATTATAGAGTACCACAGGTAGGTATGCCATCTAAATGGTGGGCCTCTAGTTCTGAGAATGTTATCAAAGGAGGAGCTAAATTTACCTGACTGAGTGGGGGTCCCGCAAAGGTAATCCTAATCCTGATTAAGAGATATGGCTTGCGGAGTGGTAGCAGCATGGGATGGCAGTCTATGCAATAGATCAGCAAGGATGTTGGGGTTTTTCAGAGCTTCAGCAATAGTAATCTCCTGGTTGTCTTGAGGGCATGGCTATAGATCCTCTCCTGACTAGTTATCCTTCCATAGCTGACAATTCCCTTTACCTATAATCCATTTGGTGTGTAACTTGATAGTAGGTAATAGGGGTTTCATTGATTTCCAACAGTATAAGCTTGTAGTGAGGCAAGCGAACCTACTCCGCGGTGAGGCGGCCAGCCAAACGATATGGAAGGATGTCCGGGCTTTCTTATTCTGAACTTGATCTTTCTTTCTTCCATTTTCCAAATTCTCCGAGACTAATGGATGCTTAGCAAGAAAATTGACGTTCTCTTTCCAAGATCTTACACCGATCCAGATTACCGGCCTGCTGGACCCGTTTCGGGACACGTAATAGCGGGCTCATTGGCTCCATCGGCTTCTTGATCCGAGATCTGGCAATTGAGGATGCGCGTACCTTCCACCTTCGATCATTATTCAACATGAAACTGAGCAATGATTCCCACAATATATCTTTTTTGAAGAGAGGCGAGCGAAGTGAGCTGCGAAATGAGGCGAACGAAGTGAGGTATTTAGCGGTTAGCTACGGGTAAGGAAAAAGATAGCCATGCACAGAACGAGCTCTTTTATCAATAGTAGAAGATCGCACAGAGAAGTAAGGCTTAGGAGTCGCTAGCCTAAGACTGAAACAGAGTCTATAGAACCCATAGGCTAGGCCCAATAGACTCCATTAGTGAAGGTGAAGTATAGTAGACTCCATTAGTGGAAGTATGGCATCGCTTGTTCGAGAATCTGCTCTTAGCCTTTCCTCTTTTTTCGGTGATGTTGTAACTCCACTTTCCTATTTTTTTTTAGAAATTAGAATAATTTTTTTTAATAATAATTTAGCTTTAAATAATGAATATTTTGATTTATGCTTTTGGAGGGAAACTAGTTAGAGCGGGAATTATTTTTAATTTTTTTTTGAAAGTTTGTTGTAACAAACTTTGGGGCCCACTATTTGATTGCTAATTGATTTTTAACAGATTTTTGTAAATAGTGAAAAGGGGGAGGGTTCAATTGCATATTTGCCATTAGGTGGAGGGACTAAAGTGAAAAAATCACTTTTTCTTTATAATCTCGGCTGGAGAGAGAGAGAAACTCATTACTGAGCTCTCAACTCTCCAACTCTCTTTTCTATTTTCCTCCTCACCCCAATTCCTGGAGGAGCAGCAGCCCTAGGCGGCTCCGGCGGCGGCGAGTGGTCGAGCCACTCCGGCGATGGCGGCAATTCTCTTCGGCCACTAAGACCGCAACAGCAGCACCTTTCCCGTGGCGTTCTCGACAGCGATGCCCAGACAGTCTTCGACGACATCGACGGTGACAGTGCTGTCACGACCCGCACCCTGATTAGGGGCACGAGTACGCGGTTACGTCTAGCCTACGCCGCAGAATCGACGATAGAACGCTGTATTGGTCATCTACGAAATCTACACTAAACAGTATAAAGGTAACTGTACAGTATATACTCTCCAAATGGAGGTGACATAGCAAAACAGTCTCAATCACAAAAATAAACTAGGATAGATAGCACAAAATAGAAATATGATAGATGTGAAAACGGAAATGAGTTCAACATCCAACACAGCTATAAAGAAACAAACAACATCACAGAGTCACAAAATATGAATATAAACTACTACAGTCTAAAACAAAGCTGGATCGCAGTCCAGGCTAGCCTAACTAAGCTAACTACTCTGGGAGTATAAAGTCTAGTGGCTCAACTATCAGGCCACAGCCCTGGCCTAAGTCTCAATCTGTCTCGACCCCATAGTAGGTCGAGCAGCCTGTCTCAGAAACATCTGTAATATTGTCAACGGTATCCTGTCAGGAAAATGAGCAAGTACAAACACTAACAGCAGTTTCATATGAATTGATAAATTCTATAAGAGATAGTATAATAAAATACATAACAAATCAACAGGAAATATATATCAATATGTGAGTACTGAGTAGAACGATAATATAAATATATATGATGACTTAGGAACTATTCGGAAGCCGAGTTACAACCCTTAAACCAAACAAGGACCGGGGTTGTAACCCTTCTCCCGAACAAAACTTAGTCTCCTATGATAATTAAATATAAAAATGTGACTTGAATTATTAGAGCGTTATGTGATCGGCTTGGGAAACATAATCAGGCTATCCACTTGGCCCGACAATCACATGGAAATCTGAAAAGGGTCATGCCGGCCAACCTGGATAACGAGCACATGAATGAGATCTTGCTACACCCTACGTGAGGTGAGAGTGGCACAAGCACATGAATATAGTGTCATGGGGCTTGATCACATAGCCCCTAATAATTCCCCCATCCCCGAATAGTATAATAGATCTGGACATGACACGTCATGACACGAGATTCCATAAGAGGGTAGCAAGTCCCCTTAGGAATCAGTGTCTATATTAATACACAGAATAAGACAGAAATATACCAATATACTACGAAAAATCTAGAAACAACATCCCATGTCATGATCCAACGTATACTAGTCCATGAACTATCGTGACCGGAAATCGAGTAAGACACTACAACTGAATCAGATATAGCAGATATCAAGACAATGAAAACTATCAGTGAATGTACTCGCCTGTGGTCCTGAGCTAATAAGGTGAACAGACGCTCAGAGTAATCACAGACCTAAAGATAAGATACTACAAGTCAAAACATAGTTTAATAATGAAAGAAAAGCTAACCTAGTCATGATATGCAAGTCTAAGTCAAAACTAGGTCAAACTAAGTTACTCCAAGCTAAACTAGGTCATACTAAGCCAAACTAGGTCACACTAGGACAACCAAGGTCAAACAAGGTCACAGAAAGTCAATTCAAGTCAAACTAGGTCAATCTAGGTCAAAGGTTGACTTACAGTTGACTTTTGGTCAAAAAGTCAACTCTAGTCAACTCTGGTCAACACTGAGTCAACCCTAGGTCAAACAAGTCAAATGTTGACTAACAGTTGATTTTCAGTCAACTGGTCAACTCTGGTTTGGTTTCGGGTCGATTCTAGGTAATGTGTTGACTCGTAGTTGACTTTGGTCAAAAAGTCAACACTTGGTCAACGGGGGTCAAAACTAGACTAAACTACCCTTATCTAAATATTACCTACAAAGGCAACCTATTTCTAATCCCATCTAGCAATCAGAAACCCAATACCTTACATTATCCTATATCCCCTATATTTACCCTTACAAGGTATTCCCAATACCTTGCCCATTACAAAGGAAACCCATCTAGATCTCAGGATACTAGCCTAGGCTTCTTACGGTAGCTAGATACTATCCTATCTAGGGTTTACCAACCAAGAAATTTAGGGTTCTTGGGCATCTAATCCATCTTATCTTCCATGTTGATCATCCCAACATTTACCTTAAGTATCGTCATGATACGCTATGGTATCTTGAGATACCACACCTTACTCTCTACCAACCTTCCTAGTTCACTCTCCCACACTCTCCTAGTGTCTAGGTTAGTCCTCTCTACTAGTCCAATAGGATACTAACCTAGTAGGACACTAACTTAACTAACTCACTACTAACAAAACACTAGCACCAACTCTAACACCAACCCAAAAACCCACACTAACTAACACCTCTAACTAGACACCATCTAGGGATACTAAACTAAGGCCAAACTAGTGGGTTAAATAGGATATAGGTTGATTTTTGAATGAAGGATGAATGGATACATGGTTGGGTGAATGGATAGGTAAATGAGTGGTCGAATGGGTGTATGAATTGAATAGAGTGAATGATGAATGAAAGGGTGAATGTGTGATGGCTGAAATGTAAAGGAATGGAGGAATGAATTGACATGAAATAGGGCTGCAATGGGCTGAATGTAGGGCTGATTTATAGGCTGATATGGCTGTGTATAATGGGGGTTAAATGGACTGTTAAGTGGGCTAATATAGGGCTAATATGTGGGTGAATATGCGGGCTTATATATGGCTGATTTGTAGGTGATATGGGGGCTTAAATAGGCCTGCAATATGCTGAACTTTAAGGGGATGTCATTGCCAAGTGGGGCTGTCAATGGGGGGTGATATGGCTGTCCTATAGGATGTTCTAGGGGCTGCCAAATGGGCTGAATTAGTGGACTGTTATGGGGTCCTATAGGGCCGTCCATGTGGGGTTATAGGGCTGTCAAATGGGACTGGTTTGGCTGTCCTATTGGACTGATTTGGGACTGCCTAGGGGTTAATATGGCTGCCAAGAATTGCTGCTAAGCAGCTCACCTAGGGGGCCAACTAAGGGGCTAATTCTCCTCCTACACTCACTGTTACAGTGTGCAAAATCAGTCCCCTGTGGGGACTGATTTGCTGTCCTGCTGCTGTTGAAATCAGCAGGTCCACCCCTTCCATTCTTCATTCTTCCTCACTCTAACTCTCTCAACCTCACTCTCTACTCCTCCCTTCACCACCACCTTCAACCACCACTCTAACACCACTACAACTTCCTTCCTATCACACTACAACCACCACTATCTCACCACAACAACCACACTCTACCCACACACAAACACACACATATATATACACATATCCACACACACACACACACACACACACACACACACATATATATATATATATATATATATATATATATATATATATATATATATATATATATATATATATATATATATATATATATATATACATATCTACTCACTCACACATATATATACATATGGATACACACACATGAAAATATATCTAGATACATAGATATAGACACACAAACACAATTATATATATATTAGCACACAATATATATATATATATATATATATATATATATATATATATATATATATATATATATATATATATATATATATATATATATATATATATATATATATATATATATATATTTTTTTTTTTTTTTTTTTTTTCTTCTTTTTTTTTTTTTTCAAAAACCAAAGTCGGTGGACGACTCCACCCGACCTTGGCCCGGAGGCCGTGGCCACCGCCACCCCAGCCACCTCCGTGGGGGGAGGGCTCGAACCCGGCCCTCACCCCGGTGCCGGTGGTGTTACCAGTACACCACGACTCGATGTGCTATATATATATATATATATATATATATATATATATATATATTTATATATATATATATATATATATATATATATATATATATATATGAATGTATAGAGAGACACATATTTTATATATATATATATATATATATATATATATATATATATATATATATATATATATATATATATATATATATATATGAATGTATAGAGAGACACATATACATATAAATATATAACCATGAAAATATATATATATATATATATATATATATATATATATATATATATATATATATATATATATATATATATATATATATATATATATATGAAACATTAAGAGCAATATTCTAGGAATCTAAAATCTGAAATTAAAATAGGAATATTCATTAAATCAAATCACAACCACATGAAGTGTCCAATATTGGGGTTTCCCACATGGACACAAAGTACAACACAAAGGACACTTCTATGACCTCCAAATGGACATGAAATGGACACAAATGGAGATACAACCATGGGGGTCATTCCTACGGGTTCAAAATATTCCTATATGCATGTAGGAGTGGATTAGAGGAGAGATTATACCTTCCGGGAGAGAGATTCCAAGAGAAACCCTTCCGACACGACACCGACACGAAGTGGCCTCCAAATGGACAAGAACCAAAGCCAAATCCTCCCAAACTTGGCTACTACCCTCTATCAATGGAGTAGAGGAGAAATGAAGAAGATTTGGTGGAAGAAATGATTGATTTGGAGATGAAATCAATGGGAACCTTCTCTAAAATTTGGGAAAGAACAAGAGAGAAATTTGTGGATGAAACAAATGAGAGGATGACTCCACCCCTCCTATTATGGCCGGCCATGCCTATGGCTATGTGTCCCTATTTGCTAATGACCAAAATGCCCCCATTTACTTAAATGAATTAAATTAGGAAAAGGCTTTAGGTTGAGGCTAAATTAGTCTAGTTTAAAGGCTCTAATTAAACTTAACCTACCCATGAATAATTACTCTAACTCACTAACTAAAATAATGTCATGTGGGCCATGCCTAACTAATGAGTGGGTCCCACTAGAGTCAAAACTATCCCGGGTCCCCGTTATAAGTCGGATTAAGCTGAAATTCGAACCCGACTCAAATAACCCCAAAATAATATCATAAATAATAAAATAAATTTCAAAAATATTCAAAAATATAAAATGACAAAAATACCCCTATTCTTGAAAACTGGGGGTGACAAGCACGGCTTCGACACGGATCATCCAACGACTGATGGCGATGATGAGTGAGATCCCGAGAGCCGAGTTCGTGTAACGTAGATCGGGGTTTCTCGTGAGTAATGGGTGTTCGATCGACCTTTTTGATGAGAGCAGATTCGACTATGCTATAGGGGTGAGTTATTTTATTTTAGGAAATTTTATTTTAGAATCTCAGATCTACAGATCTGGACTTAATCAAGATTTTCTTTCTCTTAGTTCTAGTCGATCGAATCGATCGGCTATTTCCCGTGTTGAGTGAAGGGGCAAGGATCGAATCCTCCTGAAGTTCAGCCGAACTGATTTCTTCGACTCAATTTAGGTGAGCTAATCTTCATTTCGAGCTTCAGTTAGATCAATAGAGTTTGATTCGTGAGTTTAACTGTATATTTATTTTAGAAGTTTCGTGGCTTGATTTGAGTACTCTATGTTCGAGACTCCACCGTTGTAGACTGTTGGAGCCGTATCCGATCATATCGAGCAATTTCATCAAAGTGAAATCAGGTAAATATTTTGTCTCTTATTTCAGTTTTTTATGAATGCTCGATTGTAACGCGGGTTGTGTATTCTGTTGTGGTATCGGACGAGTTCGTGACTGCACTTTGGAGGTTGATCGTGTCTGGATTTTTATGCTGTTCATGTTGAGTTCGGGTGGTGTGTCCAGGACAAGGACTGGGTTAGAAATGTTCGTGTGTACATTGCCAACCGAAGTTCAGATCTGGCCGAGACTTTGACCGTGTCGTGTTCGCGTGTGTTGCTTGTGATCGTGTCCGAATTATCTCAGTTTTGTCGGGAGTCCAGACTGCAAGCAATTTTGTGTGCCGGGGTCTAGTACTGTGCAGCGTTAGCTAGGGAATTTAGCAAGATCGGGGTTCTTTCTATTTATCAGTTGAATTCTTGTTTGTTGGAATTTCAATATGATTGTATATTTGATTTTAAAAAATTTGTTAAGTTGTTTTACCAGTTGATATGTTAAATAGATTTTGAACCTGTGATTCATTTTACTGAATCTGGGAATCCTTGTGCAATGATTGTTTCGTTTTGATTATAAGATTGCTGTGCAGGGTGTGGGTTCAGCGTTATAAAATTGAATTTAATGGTGGCTGATATGAAGTTTAGGAGATGTATGAATGATTTGATGAATATTCAAGGTTTTAATAGATATGTGAACGTTGGGTTTTCTCATGTTGATTTGATTTCAAATGCTAATTTAAGCCATGAACTGGGTTAGTGCTTTACTGGGCTGTGTAGTTGATCATGTCCAAGTAAGGGTTGGCCATAGAACACTAGATACTGACCTGGGATTGGTACCATTTTAGCGTGATTGGTTACATTCTACAGTTCAATGGAAGGTTAATAAATTTTGCCAATTGAAGCATTTTGGATGGCTATTTGAATGTTAGCTGAACTACGAGTCCTGGGTACAATTGCATACCTGAGATAGTGCCGAACTGAGACAAGCTGAGTTGGACCTGGGTTCCTTCATGGAACATTATTTAATGTTAGATTTTCATCTAATAACATTATAGTGAGTACCTTAAGAGTTTACTATTGAATATATGAGGGAGTGTATGTAAATAACCATTTTTTAAACTAAAAGGTTTTTTATAGTATTATGGCAAGTAATATCTCCTTATCAATGTGGTTTTGGCTATGGGTAGCCTAGTAATAAAAATATGAATAACTGATGGTTTTATAGGATTTAAATTCTTTCCTTTTATTTGTATAGCTAACCTAAGGAAAGATTGAGCTAGGTTAACAAATAAATAACTAAATGTCTTTTAATATATCTTAACCAACTTGTACTTATAAACATGTGGACATACAGGTCTACTTCCTACCCTTGATCACCCGGAGCAAGGAAAGTACTTTTCTACGGTCTTGTGCATTTACATATCATGTACTATTCTTGTGATACGTCATGACACGATATCCTGTACCCCTGTACTCCTGTATTCCTATTCTTGTACTTACTTGTGTCGGGTGGAGAAATACACTAGCCATGTGACCAAATCCCAGTTACTATATTCATATAGATAGCTTAGGCCTCGTACCGTGCACACGGGCCCCAAGCCCTACCATTCATGTGCCTTCATGTGCTTACCCCCAGCCGGTCAAATGAGCTAGTTGTATTTCAAATATGGTGCACTTGTCATGTCTTGTACTTCTGGTTCATAGTTACATTCATGTACCTTACATTTCCTGTACTTTATTTTCTGTACTTTCATTCATGTACTTTTATTTTCTTTTCCTGTACTTTATAGTTCATGTTTCTCTATACTCATTTCTATATCATGATGTTCTTGTTCATTACCTAGAACTGTACTTTGCTCCGCTTCTGACTGGATATGTTGCAGGTATACTTGCAGGATATCATTCTACCTTATGGGCCAGAGCCCGGGACATTAGCTGAGCAGGATGGAGACATGACTTAGCTAGAGGCTTCAGGTTTAGACTGTTAGCTTTACTTTTAGATACTGTTTTAGAGATTATAGTACATTTCATTCCCGATGACTCTAGTATATTTATGTTATATGGATTTGTGGATTATGGTGATCGTTCTGGGAACGTTTTTAGATGCTGTGATTGTATACATTTATGTTTATCTAGTTAGATTTCCCTAGCTTAGTACAACTTACTTCGTCGTGTCTAACAACGAAGGCTGGGCGTGTCCGACTCGTGTCCGATTATTCGGGAGCGGGTCGTGACATGTTTTTTTAGTGGTGGCCCATGCAGGTCTATCCTAATGGTACCTAGGTCTTAGCGTACTATTGGAGGACTTGGTTACACTATGGAAACTTGATCACAGCATAGGAAATATCGGAAAATAAGGGTATATCAGGTATATCAGGTATATTAATATCAATAAACACTTGTTATTTTAGGATTAGGATATTTTAACAGTTTTATGTTTTTCAGATAGTTCAAGCACGCGATACCGGAACAGTCGATCCACCTACACTTGAGAGTTTCGAGCTCCCACTACCTTCTATCACTCTACTATCCCCATGGGTAGTACGTAGTTGACGGAGACGTTTGAAGAGTCCCTTGACAACCAGAGGGAGCATGCCATCCTTTCCAAGTCAGACTTGTGGATACACTCTCCGAGCCAGGAAGGACTTCTGATTTCCAGACTCTCGGATCTTTGGACTTCCCCGACACCGAGCGCATATCTTGCACCAAGAAGTAGATCGAGAACCTGGAGCCGCCACTGAAGATCATCCAAGTCTTGGAGGATCCGACTCCTCTGAAGATTGGAACCACTAGCCAGGAGATCCAGAATATAGCACATACAATGGAACGAGACGGAAAGCTGAAGCACATGAGAGACATGAAGACTTATGACGAAGACAACAACTACCCTGAACCCACAAAGCGTTGCCATACTCAGACATTGCTTCTTCACCCGTATCATCAGATTCAGACAATAACCAATTGTGCTTTCTGCTGCCATCCAGGACATCACTCCGAGGAGTGCCAAAAGAGACGGAGGCTATGCTTGTTCTACAGATCGTTTGCCCATCAAGTCAAGGATTGCCGGAGGTCGTTGATCGCACCGCCCAAGGACAAGCACGAGGAGCATCAGAACTACAGTAAGGGGACCAACCTCTCCAGATTTAGCAATCACATGGAGCACTACCGCATAGACCAGTCTATGACAGGACAGTTGAAAAAATTGAAGTGATTCCAGTTCCGGAGGAATACTGAAGATAGACTGAAAATAGAAGGCTTCTTTTGCATGGTTTGGAAAACCATGTATCTTGATTCACAATCCAGCCTTCCCTTAAATTCCTCTTAACACCTAGATCATTTCTTGAAACTTCTTATTTGAAACCTTGGTTGATGTCGAAACTTATTTCGAGATATTGTTTCCTATTTCGGTAAACTTGTTTCAGATCCACAATTCGATAATTGTTTGAAATCCATTATTCGATATCGTTTGCATATTCATCATTCCTGACCTTGTTTCCTAGTGATGGCTCCTATTTGCAAATTTTGTTCCTTTATCAAACTTCATGTTAATTGATATTTAATTGCTTCTCGAGATTTTATTTCGAAATCCTGTTCCTCATTCGAAACTTGTTTAAAGCTCCGTCCTATACAGGACATTGTTGAGGATCCCTCTGAGAGTTGTGAAGATTCGTTTCTTATTTGAGATTCGTATCCACAATTCGATGCTTGCTTCCTATTCACCAATTGATTTTCTTTTTCTACTCGTGACTTTGATTTCATTCGAGATTTTAAGACCTTGTTTCCTATTTCGAGATTTTGCTTTCGTTCGTGATTTTGTCTCATATTCAAGATTTTGTAGACTTTGAAACTTCAGTTCCTACTCGCGACTCGATGAGCCCTTGTTCCCTATTCAATATCTTGTTTCCTCGTCAAGGTTTTCTATTTCGAGATTTTATTTCCTAATCACGACTTTGTTAATATTGGTTTTCTATTTGAGACCTTGTATCCTATCGGAGGTTGTTTTTCCTTCGAGATTTTGTTCGAGATTTCGTTGTTATTTGAGATGTTGTTGAACCTTATTTCTGATACGAGATTTTATTCCTTATTTTGAGACTTTATTGTTTGTCTGGTACCTTGCTTTTATGCCACCTTTGAGACTTCGTTACCTACCCAGGATTACGTTCCATATACGGGATCTTGTTATCATCCCGGATTTCTTTTGAGATTTCGGTTACTATTGAAACTTCGATTCCCTGTTCAAGGTTCTAAATCTCCCTGGTTGCCATTTTGTACTTACTACTCTTTGATTGGATTTCGTGTTGCCTCATAGTACCTAATAAACTCTTATATTCTAACAGACAGGTAACCTCACCATTTTCGTGACTTGGACTATTGAAACTTATTTTGATTCCTTGAAATTTTCTATAGATAAAGTTCAAAGACTATTCAATGACCTACTAGGGTGTGGCAGTGCGCGCTGCAGCCATTATCTGGATTATGGAGACCGAAATTTTACTGCAGCCAGCAGCGCACTGGCGAGGCAGAAACTCTAAGTTGAAGTGATTTCAGACATTCATAGGTTTTCGAGTATTATTGAGACTTTATCTTATTTTTCATACCTTTGATATCTTGCGTGGTTTCGACAATGATTGTTGGAAAATGGATGAGGTTGACAGAATATTCGGTGACATATTGTTATTTGAGTCACGGAGCCGAAAGTCCATTGCAGTCAGATATATACTGGCGGGGTAGAGATTCTAAGCAAAGTGATTTCGAATACCTATATGTTCTCGAGTATCATGGAAATTATATTTCTTTTTCATATGATTATTGGTTTTCGAAAATCACAGATCCTTGCACGTTCATCCTGATTTGATACTGTATCTCCTGAGTATTTCGTACGTTTTCTCAATCAATCCTTGCCTTCTAGCATTTTATCGTCAGATCATTTATTTCCTCAAATTATACATTACCAGATTTTAATTCCATACTTCGTTCTTGTCTTGTCTAAAATTCAATCTTAAATCATTTCTATCTGACCATGATTTTCCTACCTTGTCCTAGTCCACTTGTGTTAAACTATCGATTTTTGATCGTACTTAATAGTTGTGTCTTCATGATTTTGTTCCTCTAAGTTGTAATTGGAACTTCATTCTATCTCGTGCCTATTTGATTCTTGATCATTGTTAGATCGTGTTATTCCAACTTCTTGTTTGTAATTATCGTACAGGGTCTCTAGGCTCAGAGAGCGTCTCAGAGTTGCACAGGATCGGCGGAAGCACTGGGCGGACAGCAGCAGACGGCCACTGGAGTTCGTAGCTGGAGATAGAGTGTTCCTGAAGATCTCGCCGACCAGAGGTGTTATTCATTTTGGCAGAGGTGGGAAGCTCAGTCCGAGATTCATCGGGCCTTTCGACGTGACGACACGGATTGGCGAGGTGGCATACCGACTAGCGCTTCCAGCTAGCTTGGAGGGAGTGCACGACATTTTTCATGTGTCCCAGCTTCGACGCTACATTCAGGACCCGAGCCATGTGGTGAACTATTCAGAGCTAGAGGTGGGTCCGAGCTTGACCTACGAGAAGCGGCCAGTAGAGATCCTTGATCGTAGAGAGAAGCGCCTGCAGAACCAGACTATTCCACTTGTCCGAGTCATGTGGAGACACCACTCTTCGGGAGAGTCCACATAGAAGCGTGAAGACGAGATGCGAGAGCGCTATCCTAGCTTGTTTGCTTGATTGTATTCTTGTGTTCGAAAATTCTATTTTCAATAAATGACTTGTGTTTGAATCTTTTTATGATTTTGAAATTTACTTTGTGGGTCTTCGAATTTCAAGGATCAAATTTTTGAAGGGGGAGAGATTTGTAACTCCACTTTCCTATTTTTTTATTTATTTTGAAATTAGAATAATTTTTTTCTAATAATAATTTAGCTTTAAATAATGAATATTTTGATTTATGATTTTGGAGGGAAACTAGTTAGAGCAGGAATTATTTTTAATTTTTTTGAAAGTTTGTTGTAACAAACTTTGGGGCCCACTATTTGATTGCTAACTGATTTTTAATAGATTTTGTAAATAGTGAAAAGGGGGAGGGTTCAATTGCATATTTGCCATTAGGTGGAGGGATTGAAGTGAAAAAATTCACTTTTTCTTTATAATCTCGGCTGGAGAGAGAGAAACTCATTACTGAACTCTCAACTCTCCAACTCCCTTTTCTATTTTTCTCCTCACCCCAATTCCTGGAGGAGCAACAACCCTAGGCGGCTCCGACGGCGGTGAGTGGTCGAGCCACTCCGGCGATGGCGGCGATTCTCTCTGGCCACTAAGACCGCAGCAGCAGCACCTTTCCCTTGGCGTTCTCGGCAGCGACGCCCAGACAGTCTCTGGCGACATTAACGGCGACAACACGGCATCGACGCGTATCATCCAACGACTGATGGCGATGATGACTAAGATCCCGAGAGCCGAGTTCGAGTAACGTAGATCGGGGTTTTTCGTGAGTGATGGGTGTTCGATCGACCTTTTCGAGAGAGCGGATCCGACTGTGCTATAGGGGTGAGTTATTTTATTTTAGGAAATTTTATTTTAGAATCTCAGATCTACAGATATGGACTTAATCGAGATTTTCTTTCCCTTAGTTCTAGCGATCGAATCGATCGGCTATTTCCTGTGTTGAGTGAAGGGGCAAGGATCGAATCCTCCTGAAGTTCAGCCGAACTAATTTCTTTGACTCAATTTAGGTGAGATAATCTTCATTTCGAGCTTCAGTTAGATCAATAGAGTTTGATTCGTGAGTTTAACTGTATGTTTATTTTAGAAGTTTCGTGGCTTGATTTGAGTACTCTATGTTCGAGACTCCACCGTTGTAGACTGTTGGAGCCGTGTCCGATCCTATCGAGCAATTTTATCAAAGTGAAATCAGGTAAATATTCGTTCTCTTATTTCAGTTTCTTATGAATGCTCGATTGTAACGCGGGTTGTGTATTCGTGTTGTGGTATCGGACGAGTTCGTGACTGCACTTTGGAGGTTGATCGTGTCCGAATTTTTATGCTGTTCGTGTTGAGTTCGGGTGGTGTGTCCAGGACCAGGACTGGGTTAGAAATATTCGTGTGTACATTACCAACCGAAGTTCAGATTTGGCCGAGACTTTGACCGTGTCGTGTTCGCGTGTGTTGCTTGTGATCGTGTCCGGATTATCTTAGTTGTGTCGGAAGTCCAGACTGCAAGCAATTTTATGTGCCGGGGGGCTAGTACTGTGCAGAGTTAGCTAGGGAATTTATCAAGATAGGGATTCTTTCTATTTATCAGTTGAATTCATGTTTATTGGAATTTTAATATAAATGTATATTTGATTTTGAAAATTTTGTTAAGTTGTTTTACCACTTGAGATGTTGAATAGATTTTGAACCTATGATTCATTTTACTGAATCTGGGAATCCTTGTGCAATGATTGTTTCATTTTGATTATGAGATTGCTGTGTAGGGTGTGGGTTCAGCGTTATAAAACTGAATTTAATGGTGGCTGATATGGAGTTTAGGAGATGTATGAATGATCTGATGAACATTCAAGGTTTGAATAAATATGTGAACGTTGGGTTTTCTCATGTTGATCTGATTTCAAATGCTAATTTAAGCCATGAACTGGGTTAGTGCTTTACTGGGCTGCGTGGTTGATCAAGTCCAAGTAAGGGTTGGCCATAGAACACTAGATACTGACCTGGGATTGGTACTATTTCAGGGTGATTGGTTACATTCTACAGTTCAATGGAAGGTTAATAAATTTTGCCAATTGAAGCATTTTGGATGGCTATTTGAATGTTAGCTGAACTACGAGTCCTGGGTACAATTGCATACCTGAGATAGTGCCGAACTGAGACAAGCTGAGTTGGACCTGGGTTCCTTCATGGAACACTATTTAATGTTAGATTTTCATCTAATAACATTATAGTGAGTACCTTAAGAGTTTACTATTGAATATATGAGGGAGTGTATGTAAATAACCATTTTTTTAAACTAAAAGGTTCTTTATAGTATTATGGCTAGTAATATCTCCTTATCAATGTGGTTTTGGCTATAGGTAGCCTAGTAGTAGAAATATGAATAACTGATGGTTTTATAGGATTTAAATTCTTTCCTTTTATTTTTATAGCTAACCTAAGGAAAGATTGAGCTAGGTTAAAATATAAATAACTAAATGTCTTTTAATATATCTTAACCAACTTGTACTTATAAACAGGTGGACATACAGGTCTACTTCCTACCCTTGATCACCCGGAGCAAGGCAAGTACTTTTCTACGGTCTTGTGCATTTACATATCTTGTACTATTCTTGTGACACGTCATGACACGATATCCTGTACCCCTGTACTCCTGTATTCCTGTTCTTATACTTACTTGTGTCGGGTGGGAAAATACACTAGCCATGTGATCAAACTCCGGTTACTATATTCACGTAGATAGCTTAGGCCTCACACCGTGCACGCGGGCCCTAAGCCGTACCATTCATGTGCTTTCGTGTGCTTACCCCCAGCTGGTCAAATGAGCTAGTTGTATTTCAAACATGGTGTACTTGTCATATCTTGTACTTCTGGTTCATAGTTACATTCATGTACCTTACATTTCCTGTACTTTATTTTCTGGACTTTCATTCGTGTACTTTCATGTTCTTTTCCTGTACTTTATAGTTCATGTTTCCATGTACTCATTTCCATATCATGATGTTCTTGTTCATTACCTAGAACTGTACTTTGCTCCGCTTCTGACTGGATATGTTGCAGGTATACTTGCAGGATATCATTCTACCTTATGGGCCAGAGCCCGGGACATTAGCTGAACAGGATGGAGACATGACTTAGCTAGAGGCTTCAGGTTTAGACTGTTAGCTTTACTTTTAGATACTGTTTTAGAGATTATAGTATATTTCATTCCTGATGACTCTAGTATATTTATGTTATATAGATTTGTGGATTATGGTGATCGTTCTGGGAACATTTTTAGATGCTGTGATTGTATACATTTATGTTTATCTAGTTAGATTTTCTTAGCTTGGTACAGCTTACTTCGTCGTGTATAACGACGAAGGCTGGGCGTGTCCGACTCGTGTCCGATTATTCGGAAGCGGGTCGTGACATATTTTTTTTAGTGGTGGCCCATGCAGGTCTATCCTAATGGTACCTAGGTCTTAGCGTACTATTGGGGGACTTGATTACACTAGGGAAACTTGATCACAGCAAAGGAAAGATCGGGAAATAATGGTATATCAGGTATATTAATATCAATAAACACTTGTTGTTTTAGGATTAGGACATTTTAACAGTTTTCTGTTTTTCAGATAGTTCAAGCAGGCGACACCGGAACAGTCGATCCACCTACACTTGAGAGTTTCGAGCTCCCACTACCTTCTATCACTCTACAATCCCCATGGGTAGTACGTAGTTGACGGAGACATTTGAAGAGTCCCTTGACAACCAGAGGGAGCATGCCATCCGAGCAGATAGATAGGCCTTGACCTTGGCAATACCAGTATGATCATCTCCAGTAATGATAATATCATCCACATAGACCAGAAGAACAACCATGCCTTGAGTCCGACGATGAACAAAAAGAGAGGAGTCAGCTGCGCTCCGAGTAAAACCAATCTGCTGAACGACCTGACTGAACTTGTCAAACCAAGCTCGAGGAGATGAGGTCATAGATAGATTTCTGAAGAGGACACACGAGAGACTCCCCCGCACTCTCATACCCGGGGGGTTGCTGCATATAGACAGTCTCTGTCATATCACCTCACCATTAAGAAAGGCATTCTTAATATCTAGCTGATGCAATAGCCAATGACGATGTACAGTGAGGGAGAGTCAAACTCGAACAGTACTGAGTTTGGCAACCAGCGAGAAGCTATCCTCATAATTAATGTCATACTGCTAAGTAAATCCACGAGCTACAAGACGGGCCTTCAATTGCTCAACAGTGCCATCGGTATTACGCTTGACAGTGAAGACCCATCGATAACTCACACGAGAGTGGCCTGGAATTCGCTAAGCGCTTATGTGTCCGCCGTAGGACAGTTGACTTGTCTCCTGTCTCACTGCGAGCTGTGGTGTTTACGTGCTGCGAATGCAGTTTGGTTGCCTTCGCTCAGAAGTATGGTGTTACCCAAAAGGCGATACTATTTCGACTGGGAGGGGCTTCCTACCGTGTCACAGGCGCCTGTGACAATAACTTGTCTAGGCGCTGGAAGCGAAGGTGACCGTTAGGGGGCTCAGTGTGTCTCCTTCTTCGATCATTGGTTGTTGAGATGCTGTTTAAGCCCTACCTCCCCTATATGAAGGGGATTGTGGTGGAGTACCTCCATCGGAGGACCAAACTGACCGATTTTCGTACAGTATCAGAGGATGTTCATGAGCTCGAGGAGGAAATTGAACTCCTTGAGCGCACAATGTATCACCGGCATATGACGAGTTGGTTAGAGTACTTTAGATGGTATATCAAAGTTCAAACTGATCCCAAAGTGAACCTTGGGGGAGTTCTTTACAGGACATGTCGTATGTAAGGATTGGCGGTCCTAGAAGGACACCGATCCTCTCTTCTATCAATATGGTTTACTATGAAAGGCATATGACTGGGTGTTGCAAAACTACACATTTCAACCAAACATATTAGGTGTAGGTGAGGCGACCATTAGGGAGGGAGAAGGCTTGCAGTGAGCTATCCTTGGCTGGTGGGGGTTATCTAGCGCCTATGGTGGAAGAGAGATCACTGACTATAAGACTGGAGGCACAGCTGGGGAAAACTACCCCGAACCATCTCCAACAGGTCTTTGCGTGTGCATCCATCCCCCTTTACAACTTTCTCAAAATCATCACTCTTTCTTATATAAGCCACGACCCTCCTCCTAGCACCTTGTAACAATCTTCTTCTATGTTGAAGCGGAATAAAAAGAATCCATGCAGTCTTGAAAGAATCTCCCAACCCCCCTTTACCTTTTCCTTCTATTCTATATAAAGGCGAACATCTCATCTAGGTCCGGTCGCCTTTCAATGAAGGAGAGCGAAGTGAGGCGAACGCCCCCCTGTTGCTTATAGTCGTAAGGGTCAGCGGTATTTCACAATAGCAGCTCCAAGAAGCTGGGCTTATGGTGCGCCTCCAGCGGTCGTTTTAGTGACTCATAGGGCCTCCCTCAGCTCAGACTGGTGTCACCACCTCTCCCAGGACCAGAATGATTATCCCTGCCCGATGGGTCTACATTCATCCCTGAATGTCGTCGGGTACTGTTCACTTCCCCGCCATTCTTGTAACCGTCATCTATAATCTGTGCATGCGTGTCCGCACCCCCTGGAGTGGACGAGAAAGAAAGGTTTCTCGGAGCAACCCCCCTGGTTCCAGACCCACGAGTTCACTTTCCCGTATGAGCATTCGGTACATGTATAAGTCCGTGGAAGAGTCAAAGGGTCACCACTACTAAGGATCTCCCCTCTAATCTTAGATGGGTCGTCTGAGGGTTCGCCGCGGTTCATTGCTGTGCTTACACACTAGGCTACCCTTCTCCGAAAGTGCCGCGGGACCACCTATCACTAGTCTTCGGCCGGAGGGGTTTATTGCACAAAAATGCCAGGACGCTGTCTTCCGCAGAGGGAAGCCCAATGAATGTCAGATGCAAAGCCCCGCACCTCATTAAGATCATATTGGCATACTCTCCAAAAAAAAGAGTAGACCCATTGAAGACGGGAGTGAGGTATAACAAGGCAATTTCTGTCCACCTTCTCACGGAGCCGTACGTGGACGTTATCGCTTATACAGCTCCCAGCCAGCAAGCAGTTAGCTTTCCTCTACAAGGAATGGAAGTATGGATGAATCGACATCAATCAAATAGAGGCGCCCGAAGGAAGGTTTTTCTTATCATATCAGCAATAACATGCATGATAAGAGCATCCCTTTCACAAAAACTTACGGATCCCCCTCCCCCTCCAACCACTTCAGCACCTTATGATCTTCTCAAAGATCATTACGAGCCCTCTCTGTTAATGTTTTTGTAGATTCCGAAAATGTCAATGGTGGATCAGGACGAGAATGAATCTGGAAATCTAGGACATTCATCCTGGAGCTTCTGCTCTCCTCAGTAGAGGGGTTTTCATAGAAAGAGAGGTGAGTCGAGGCGAGCGAAGTGAGGGCTTCGCTTGACCGATTCCTCGGAGTCGAAGGAAGATTGACCCTGAACAAGAAGGATCTCGATGTGAGATCTAGAGCAAAAAACTGTCCTGACCCAGAACAACAGCCCCCAGATAAGATAAGCCTAAAAACAAACTCACACAACGGACTGGACACAAACAAAAGAAAGAAGAAGTCATGATCCATTTTTGCCCTACCCCGATGATGCGCTCCTAGCTCACGAAACTACACTACATACCGAAAAAACTCTTTATATTACTTTATGAAGAGAATCATTGGTTTGACCGACGAGCTACGTAGGAAATACGATACGAGATCTAGGCCTTCCTTCCTCACTGGCGTTCGCCTCACCGCCCCGTGGGTTCGCTCGCATTACCCTTGAATGATAGATAGAAGAACGACTTTTCTTTTCTTTACTTAGATACCTGGCGATCGATTTGTATCTCAATAGGTATGCGGATCTATTTTATTCTATATGAGAAATCACCATCTCGTAGCACCACCATTAAATTCTTATTCCGAGACCCCTCATACCGTGACTTCGACTTATAGTATGATGAATGAGTGGAAAGATCTTTTATAGAAGTTCCCTGTCTGATCCAACCAAAGAGTGCGTATTGTATAGATATACCTTCTGCACAACAAACGAAATGAAGGGTGCCGTTACAACACAAGAACCACACCAAACAAAGTGTATGCTACTTACCAAATATAGATGAGGCCTTCAAATCGAAAGAACACAGCCTGAGATCACCCAAGAAGGAAACCTAAGATAAGACCCAGGAATATGGCAAGCACGGACGACAAATTGCACTTGCAGGGTGTGAAGGAAGGTTGTGTGGGGGCATTAGACTAAGAATTGTCCAAACAATCAACCTACCAACACAACTGATGTGTCATTGGTGTGGATTAGGTTAGATGATTCAGGATGTCCTAAGCACTAGGTAAAGTGGTAACATCAGCTTATGCCGGAACAACGGTGAAGAACATCTCTGCTACAATTTCCATATTCCTTTTTTCTATTAGCTCCCGTCACCGCCCCGTAGGTTTGCTCGCCTTACTGCTGCTCGGTCTTGTACGCTTCTTACCTTATCGGTCAAAGTCTACAACTGCTCAACAGTCCTTCTTTGCTTACCTTGTTGCCATGCTTCTTTCTTTTCCCGCTCTTTTTCTCGAATTGGAGCAGAAAATCATCAAGCCGTACCCTTCCTCGATTGGACAGTCAACTGATCGACGAAAGCCTCTTTTTCTGGTGCTAGCTTTGGTGCGTAAGCTATGCATCTATTGCTTGCTTCCTTTGGCTCCACTCCTGTTACTAGACATGGTCCCTCGTTCTCTCTTCCCTGTTCTAGGGAGGATGGTGGCTATGAGTCGATTTACAGTCCTACAAAGTGAGTGAGTAATGATGTCACCTACTTAGTGCTCTTCTACTCCTCTTTTTGACGCTACCTCTGTGAAAGAGTCGTCCACCACTGCCAAAGGTTCCAACTCCTTCTCCTGCCAAGATAGATCCCTAGCCATAAGAGGAAGCGATAAATCACGGGCGTGACCAGCAAGGTCGTGACAATCACGGAGTCGCCCAGACGATACTTGAGGTACTTTGCCTCAGTAATATGACACCTGCTAAAGGACGACGCCCTTCTCACCAGCATCTTCGTTGGAGCTGTACAGGGGATGGCCTATGAATGGTTCTGCAGTTTGCCCGACAACTATATTAAATCGTTTGAAGACTTGAAGAACATGTTTGTGAAACGGTTCTACGAATGAGGGCTGGACATGACGATGTCTACTCTCATGGACATCGTTCAGAAAAAAGGAGCCCGTAGGAGCGTACATTGAACGCTTCCGCCACGCTGCATTAAGGCTACCTCCAGGCATGCTTGAGCCCATGCTCATGGATTCATGCCGCAAGAACACATGGCGTGGCAAAACGAAGAATACACAAAGGACGATGGAGATTTGTCACATCCTTCGGATGGAGAGGCGATGAAACATTTTGATTTGTGTCATCCAAATTTTGCTGCAGAGCCCAGAAATGTACGTCTGGTGCTATGTTCTGATGGCTTCGCCCCTTTCAAGCAGTCGGAATCTGAATACTCATGCTGACAAGTCATTCTTAACCCTTACAATTTGCCACCATGGATGTGTATGAAGACTCCTTATATGTTCTTGACAGCTATCATACCGGGTCCCAAAAATTTGACGAAAAAAAATCGATATATATATTTACAGCCGTTGGTGGATGAGCTGAAATAGCTGTAGGAGATCGACGTCGCGACCTATGAGATTTCCAAGAAACAGAAATTTCATATGAGAGCTTCAGTGATGTAGACAATCAATAATTTTCCAGCATACGGTATGCTATCGGGGTGGAGTACTCACGGCACCATATCTTGCCTGATACGCATGGAAAATAGTAAGGCGTTATGCCTTAAGCATGGAGGAAAAACTTCTTTCTTTGACTGTCACTGTCAATTTCTGCCCGCGAGTCATCCTTGGAGAAAGAACAAGGACGCGTTCAGAGCTGGAAAACAAAAATTTTCTCATCCGCCTGCCAGATTGTCGGGATACGATATTTTGGAAGATGTAAAGGATTTGCCTACCATAATTAAAGATCCATCGAACAAGGGTTCGGACAAAGCCATAACTGGACCAAACGGAGTATCTTCTGGGACTTGTCTTATTGGAAAGATAATCTTATAAGGCATAATCTTGATGTCATACATATCGAAAAGAATGTGTTCGATAATGTCTTCAATACCGTCATGGATATTAAAGGAAAGACGAAGGACAATCCAAAAGCAAGACAAGACATTGCCGAGATATGCAAGTGTCCTTATCTAAACTTGATACAAAGAGGAGCTGGTGGACAATTAATTAAGCCGATAGCACAATACACATTGAGCAAGAAAGATAGATTAATACTCTGCAAGTGGATATCTACTTTAAGATTTCCCGACGGCTATGTGTTGAATTTGACTAGATGCGTTGATCTCAATGAACGAAAGCTAACGGGAATGAAGAGTCACGACTGCCATGTGTTTATGAAAGATTACTGTCTATTGCTTTGAGAGAGTTGTTGTCTTCTGCTGTATGGATTTCGTTGGCCGAGCAATCTACATTCTTCAAGGATATTTGCTCAACTAAGTTGACGGTGCAATATATGGTTGAACTTGAGGAGAAGATTGTCTTAACAATTTACAAGTTAGAGAAAATATTTCCACCGGGCTTCTTCGACAGCATGGAGCATCTACTGATTCATCTAGCATACGAAGCCCGTGTCGGTGCATCTGTTCATTATCGATGGATATACCCATTTGAAAGGTAAATAAAAATCGATATAATTTAAGTTGGATTTAAGTGGATTTTAAAATTCATTATTAATTCTTAAGATAATTTGTCTCTCTAGGTACTTACACCATCTAAAGAAGAAAGTTGGCAACAAGACTCATATAGAGGCTTCGATATGCGAAGCATATCTTATCGAGGAGGTATCAAACTTCTGCTCTATTTATTTTGATACTCATGTCCAGACAAATCAAAATAGACCTTAAGGGAATGACGAGGACGTTGAGGAGGTATCAAGCTTCTGCATTCTTGTTTCAGTTCATGCTTTTGTTGTTCGATCATATACTTATTGTATATTTTTTTTGCAGATGGCACTCCTAGTCCTTTTCGTCGTGGTGGCACTCGTCGCTCTGCTGGTGGTATATATATTTTAGTTTAGTTTTATATTTATTTATAATTCTATATTGTTAATTATGTTTATGTGTTCTATTTACAGGTCATGGCGGCTAGCACTCGTCGTCGTCGTGGTGCTGGTGGTGCTGGTCGTGGTACTGGTGGTGTTGGTGGTGGTACTGGTGCTGGTGGTCCTGGTCGTGGGCGTGGTCGTGGGGGTGGTGCTGGTAGTAGTGGTTATGGTCGCCTTTAGCATACCCGGGATATGACCCCATCTAGCGATCCCGACCCGGAGAGTACCCCAGGCACAGACTCATCCTGCCGTCGATCTACCACGGGGCTACCGTCACCTTCGTCGAGGCCTGCGTCTCCATCCGTTGACGGATTCGTTCCGTCAGCGGATCCACCAGTTACTGCACAGTGGGCCCCCGAGTACCCCTGGACTCAGTTACATCCGGTTACTGGTGAGTACATGTACGGAGCCGCGGATCCTCCGACGCCACCAGAGAGGCCGATGGGCGAGTTTCGACGAGAGCTATGGCCCGCGGGTAAATCGTAAGTAAATTTAAGTTAATTTATTAAAAATTTTCATTTGTTCAAGTTAATAATCAAGTCGTTGCTTCTTTGTAGGTTTTTTCTTTGGGATGCTGCCAAGCTTCTAGGGCAGATTATCCGGGCTAACTACTATAGCCCCTACCTCAATTTTTCTGAGGTGCCCTAGACTTGCAGTACATTTGGTTCGATGAGATGAGGGTATATATATATATATATCTTATGGTTAATTATTAATTACTATTTAATTAACCATTTTTTTAATTACGTGATAATTAAACTTGTATGTCAGAAGACGTTTTGATGGCCCCCTATCGCGAGAAGGTGATCTACAGGACCTACAAAAGTGCCGCCGAGAAGAAGATACGGGACGCGGTGTATGACCTTCGAACGACGCATTCGAAGAAAGTGGATCCAGCAGGAGTATTATGAGCAGATCTTGGAGAAGATGGATACTCCTGCATACAAGCAGAAATCGGAGAAAGCGAAGGCGAATCAACCGGCCGCGGGTCTGCATACGGGGGGATCAAGGCCCCACGTAGCGACGCGTGCGGATCTGGTGAGATACGTGTTTGCCATTAAATATCAAGAACAAGAATTACAGAGGAATTGAACTTGATTACAAACTCGCTTGTACAAGAAAAAGCCTAGAAAGAAATTCTAGAAAATAATCTAAGTACAATTGTTTAGTTTTTTATTCTGGAGGTGACGATGGGGGCTCGAAAAAGTGTAGCAAATTTGCCTTACTCCTTGGACTATCTGACACGATCCTTGCTCTTAAAAAATTGCCCTTTGTAGGTTGCCAGCCTTTTACATGGGTGTGGTACCCTGCTATTTATAGTAATAGATATCTTGAGCCGCATAGACGGCCACGTGACCACGTGGCTACAACAAAACACAAAGAATCGCTCTTTGATCGCCAGTTGGTGACTTGTTGAGATTTTGTTGCAGCAAATCTTGGTAGTTGAGACTTGGTCAGCCTGCCACGTGTTCTATCGCAGGATAGGATCAGTTTGCTCGAGTCATTTTGAGCCGCGTAGGTCTTTTAGCGTTCGGCCATGCTGGGCCGCATAAGACTCATGCGGCTTAAGTAGCAGTCTTCCTTAGTCCACATGTAGCTTGGGGACATTTGAGCCGCATAGATTCTATATTCTGGGCCGCATAAAGCACATAGATTGAGCCATACAAGGTTCATGCGGCTCGGGTGTGATGACCATAGTTCGTATTACATATTTTGGGATACGTGTACGTATCTGACTCGTATTGCATGTCTCCTGGCTTGGTTCGGCTTGTTTGGGTTGGCTTGGTTCGGCTTAGGTTGCTAATTGGTTCATCATGAACTAAGGGGAGAACCCTTACCTACCACCACAATCCCCATTTATTAATCCCACTCTCTTCTCTCTCCTCATTATCACTTCAATAATTCTTCTACTTCTTCATTTACTCCTCTCCACCTACACCCAAGAGCCCTAGGCAAGTGCAACTTACTTCATGATGGATCTCAAGTTTTATTGTTCCATTCTCTTCTTTACATGATTATAAGCCTCTTTAGAACTTGGAGTTTTTGATTTTTATGGATAGATTCTTCTAGATCTACTTTGTAACTTGGGGTTTCATGAATTCATGGAGTTTTTCTTGGTTTTGAGCTACTAAAACTTGTTATTTTCGAAAACTAATAGTTCTATGAGCAAGAACATAAATTTCGTATGAATTTGGTTTTTGATTCACCTCATTTCGAGTTAAAATGAAGTTTTTATGGCCAAAACAAGTTTTCTGAATTTTTCATGTCGGCTGAGTAAAAGTTTACGCAGGGAACCCTGATATTGCGTATTTTACGCTGGATAGTATCCAGAATGTAAAATTTTATGCAGGAAACCATGATATTGCGTATTTTACGCTGGATAGCATCCAGAATGTAAAATTTTACGCAGGGAACCCTGATATTTCGTATTTTACGCTGGATAGCATTCAGAATGTAAATTTTACGCTGGAAACCCTGTTTATGCGTATTTTATGCTGGATAGCATCCAGAATGTAAAATTTTACGCAGAAAACCATGATATTGCGTATTTTACGCTGGATAGTATCCAGAATGTGAAATTTTACGCTGGAACCCTCCCCTTTTGCGTATTTTACGCAGAATTGAATTTTTGGCGTAAAAAGTGCACAAAATGACTGTTTTTGCCAAGTTTAGCTATTTTTTAGCCAGAATTTCGAAAAACTTAAAACATGAAAGTTTTAGATCTTTGTCTTGCCTTTCCGAATATCTCTGGAGCACCTCATTTTGAGTTCGTATGTGGAAGTTATGCCCCGTCTCCCCTGAGCCGCATGATTTCTCTATAACTCTTGCACCCTGTTTATATTTTGTTATTGCATATACGCTTATACCAGGTTAAATGTTAATTTTAAATATGTTCCATGGCATAATGGTGACCCGTTGTGGTGTACTTTTGACAAATGATATGACATGATAGTGGCCCGTCGTGGCGCACTCTTGACAGTGAATTTGACATGATATATATCTCGAATGCTGTTGCGACGGCTAGCATGTCATGACAGAATTGAATGGCCTGGACACCGTGGGTGATTGTGTTTGTACAAAATGAACCGGTAATGTTTTGCATAATGTCTAGGACAAGGATCCCTGAGTACCACGGTCAGGGGTACCTACTGTAAATGGTTAAGGCTAATAACTAGAATAATTCAGTAGTCATGAGAGATTTCCCCAGTTACAGGCGATCCTGTTATCCCGGCCACCATTGTTGGACTTGTAGCCTGCCGACGAGTAGGGCACATGTCTAAATTCATCGAATATATGGAAAAGAACGAGGCATTGCTTAAAGAATCCAAGTCGCCTGGATAACCTGGATTAGCTGCAGGGCTTGTGGCTGGAGGAACATCTCATTGCATATTGCTAGTAACTAAGGCTGGTGATAACCCTAGTTAGCTAATGTAGAAAGCCGTAGTCACTGATTGGCCGTGAGCGATTGTATGGTGTAGATTCAGTGCTCGAATATTGCAAGCATGATCGCATGATTGTCACTTTTTAACAATAAAGATCAGATGCTAAGTTCTGTTCAGGCGAAGGGTTACAACCCCGGTCCTTGTTTGGTTTAAGGGTTGTAACCTGGCTCCCGGAGCAGTTCTGTGTCCTCTCTTCGTTTATTGTTTATCGTACCCCACGTCATGCTCGTCATGTTTTACTTTACCAACAAGATTTAGAGACAGAGTTCTATTCAGGTGAAGGGTTACAATCCCGGTCCTTGTTTGGTTTAAGGGTTGTGACCTGGCTACTTGAATGGTTCCCTCGTACTCTAATATGACTATTATTATTTTCATCATTATCAGACTCTTTCATAATTACTTTTAATATTTGTTACTATATGTTGGTTTTAGTTCTTAAGTGAAGCCTCCTTTGTGGCACTTGCTCTTTCTGGGATCTGACCCAGCTGGTTTTGTATGGCCAGATTTCGGAGCAGCTCCAGATGATCTACCAACTTTCCAGTCCGATGGTGACCACCAGGCGTAACCAGGGCAACGAGTGGGTTCATTTTTGGCTCTCCCACACTATTGTAAAATTATTGTTTTGAGGCGTTTAGCCGACGAGCACATGTTAGCTCGTATTGCATACCTTATTTATTGTCTGCCTACGGGCTGTAGCATGATTGACAAATCCTAGGGTTGATCATGTATTAATGAACTCTTGCTAGTCCTCACATTTTGTAACGACTAGCTTCATGATCAGCTGAATATGTAATATTTGGGACGCCTTACTATTGTATATCTGGTGATCTTACATTTTGTAACTTTACTTGCTTGCTTGAGATTGAGACATTTAGGCTTGTTATTAACCATAGGAGACTGATGGATTGTAGTTAAACCCTCATATATCTAGACAGCCGTGACCGTATAGTGAGGTGGATTCCATTTCATTATACGTAGCTGGCTATGTATGCCCCCGCTCTCCAGTATTCTGGTTTTGGGGCGTGACATGGTTTAGGTGGTGGCCCATGCAGGTCTTATAAATCAAGATATATGAGGGTTTAC
>JANAVB010029838.1:0-20487 GCA_029216955.1 Iris pallida | reverse complement strand
TGAATTGAATCCCTATCCGAGGTGATGCTGACTGGCCACAGTGAAGCCTGACGATCTGCCTGAGATACATCTCTGCTAGCTGCGCCGTCGACTGTCCAACTCTGAATGGAGAAAGTGTGCCACCTTGGTAAGCCTGTCCACAATGACCCAAATAGCATCTCTGCCGGCCGGAGATGGGCAATCCGGTCACGAAATCCATGGTTAATGTTCCCATTTCCATTCTGGGATCGGTAAGGGTTGAAGAAGTCCAGCGGGCCTCTGATGTTCAGCTTAACCTGTTGACAAACCAAACACCGAGAGAGAAACCGGGCTATCTCCCTCTTCATGCCATTCCACCAGAAATGCTGACGAATATCACAGTACATCTTCGTACCACCCGAATGAATAGAATATTGTGAACTGTGGGCTTCTGCCATGACTTCCTGTCTGATATCTCCACTGGGTACACAAAGATGAGTGCCGTGCCGAAGTGTACCGTCTTCATGGATACATAACTCTGGCCTTCTTCCTGCTTCACATTCTGCTCTGAGTCGCTGGATCTTGGAATCTGTTGACTGCGTCATCCGGATTCTCTCAACTATACTGGACTGAACCTGTAGACTGGCCATCAATGCCACGCTGGTTGGAAGAACTACTTCAATTCCCATCTTCTGAAGATCTGCCAATAATTCTGGTTGCGCCGTCAGGAAATAAACTCTGGCTCTCCTGCTCAATGCATCTGCTACAACGTTGGCCTTCCGGAATGATACTGAATCCATATCATAGTCCACCAGTAGCTCGAGCCATCTTCTCTGCCGCATATTAAGGTCCTTCTGGGTGAAAACATACTTCAGGCTCTTATGATCAGTAAAGATCTCCACTCTATCTCCGTACAAGTAGTGTCTCCACAACTTCAAAGCAAACACTACCGCCGCCAATTCTAAGTCGTGGGCCGGGTAATTCTTCTCATGATCACGTAGTTGACATGACGCATAAGATATACCTTCCCATGCTGTATCAAGACACACCCCAATCCTCTGCCTGAAGCGTCGCAATAAATCGTAAATCATCCGGTCCCATCTGGAAGGGTGAGAATGGGAGCCGTTATCAAACCTTGCTTCAACTTCTCAAATGATTCCCGACACTTTGCTGTCCAAACAAACGGCACATCCTTGCGGGTCAACTGGGTCATCGGCGCTGAAATCCTTACGAAATCTGAAACGAACCGCCGGTAGTAGCCGGCCAATCCAAGGAAGCTGCGAACCTCTGCCACTGAGCTGGGTACCGGCCATGACTTGATAGCCACAATCTTCTGGGGATCCACTTCCACTCCTCCTCGGGTAATGATGTGACCCAAGTACGAAATGCGATCGAGCCAGAACTCGTATTTACTGAACTTGGCGTACAACTGATGCTCCCTAAGCGTCTGGAGGACGACTCTGAGATGCTGCTCATGCTCTGCTTCACTCTTGCTGTAGACCAGGATGTCATCTAGGAACACGATCACAAATTAATCCAAGTAAGGCATGAAAATGCGATTCATGAGGTCCATGAATACGGCCCGCGTATTGGTCGCTCCAAAGGGCATAACAAAAAACTCCCAATGTCCATACCTCGATCTGAATGCTGTCTTCGGGATGTCCCTCTCTGACTCTGATCTGGTGGTATCCCGACCGCAAGTCGATCTTCGAGAACACTGAAGCCTCTCTGAGCTGATCAAACAAGTCATCTATCCTCGGAAGAGGGTATCTGTTCTTGATTGTCACCGAATTCAAGGTACGATAATCAACACATAGCCTGGACGTACCATCCTCTTTTTCACAAGAAGCATCGGGGCTCCCCAAGGCGATCCACTTGTACGAATGAATCCCTTGGTCCTCAGTTCTTCAATCATCTTGTTGAAAATTTCTAACTCTGAAGGCGCCATCCTGTAGACTCGCTCTGATACTGGTGCTGTCCCGGTAATCAAGTCTATAGTGAACTCAATCTCCCGCTCTGGCAGCATCCCTGGAAGCTCCTCTGGAAAGACATCTGGAAACTCTTCAACTATCCGGGGTAACTGCACTGCTGCTACTGCCATCCGCAATGCTGGGGAAGATGGCTCGACTGCGCCTCTGGAAAACGAAAACTCTGGCTCGCCGGGGATACTAAAGACAACTCTGCCAATATGGCAGTCTATCCTAGCATACTGGTTCCTCAACCAATCCATGCCTAGGACTACATCATAGTCTGCCATAGGAAACTCTATGAATCTAGCGGGGAACTCCCTACCGCTAACTACGATCCGACACGAGGAAAACACTCGATCTACTCCCACAAGACCATTACCAGTAAGTATATTGAGCCTTACTGATAATGACTCGGGCTCCAATCCTATCCGTGTCGCGAATCGTGCAGACATGAATGAATGCGATGCACCAGAATCAAATAATACAGACGCTGGAGAGGAGTTGACGAGAATAGTACCTGCCACAACCTCACCTGGTGCAACTTCTTCTTCCATAGCCATCATCATGGCCTGACCTTGTCCTCTGGCTGCTGGTCCCCTCTGCTGGAAACCTCTCTGCCTATTCTGGATCTGAGCTTGGGCTTGTGTATACTGCTGGGGGTGTTGCTGCTGGAATGCCTGAGACTGAGGCGGCAAGGGCCTCGAAGACTGATACTGCTGCTGCTGAACTGGTGCTGGGTCCGGTCCTCTCATCGAAGAGCTAGAAGGGTTGGATGCTGATGAGCCACCCCTATTCGGGCAAGCCCCTATCCTATGATCTGCTGCTCCACAAGCCAGGCACAATCCCTGCGCCCTGCGACAGTCTGCCACCACATGCCCTGGTGTCACGCCCCAGAACCAGAATACTGGAGAGCGGGGGCATACATAGCCACCTACGTTAACGGAATGGGATCCACACCGCTATACGGTCATGGCTGTCTAGATATGTGAGGGTTTCACTACAATCCATCAGTCTCTTAAGGTCATAAAATAGCCGATTGTCTCAATCTCAACCAACTAATAATAATCATAAGATATCAGATCACCCAATATACAATTGTAAGACGTCCCAAACATTACATATCCAGATGATCATGAAGCTAGTCGTTACAAAATGTGAGGACTAGCAAGAGTTCAGTCATACATGATCAACCCCCGGGGCTTGTCAATCATGTTACAGCCCGTAGGCAGACAGTAAGTAAGTAAAATCGAGCTAACACTTGCTCGTCGGCTAAACGCCTCAAAAGAATAATTTACAATATTCCAGTGGGAGAACAAAAGAAATCCACTCGATGCCCTGGTTACGCCTGGTGACCACCATCGGGCTGGAAAACAGGGAGATCCTTTGGAGCTGCTCTGGTATCTGGCCATACAAAACCAGCTGGGTCAGACCCCAGAAAGAGCAAGTGCCACAAAGGAGGCTTCACTTAAGAGATAAAACCAGCAATTAGCACAAGAGTATAATTATATAATAAAAGGCAGTAGTTTAAGAAAAAGCATGATGGGTAATTATAAAAGACAATCTTGTATAGAATCACTAAAAGACAGGACATATGGAAAAGCATGACAGGATGATATACGATGAGATAACCATGGAACTATTCAGATAGCCAGGTTACAACCCATAAATCAAACAAGGACCGGGGTTGTAACCCTTCGTCTGAACGGAACTTGGTTTCTCTCACCATTTATTGGCAAGATAAATATAAGAAATCAGGTCAAGTAACAATCTGGAGTGACAATCATTATAGTGACAATCTGGAGTGACAATCCTTCAATCATTCTGGTACAATCTTACAATCAATCAATTCTAGACAATACTATACTGGACTAGACTCCATCCAAGCAATCACGGCCAATCATTACCTACGACTTTCTACATTAACTAACTAGGGTTATCACAATCCTAGTTACTAGCAAGATGCAATGAGATGCTCCAAGTAGTCACAGGCCCTGCAGCTATCCAGGTTATCCAGGCAATCATTATAGTGACAATCTAGAGAGTACAATGCATTAGACACTAGAGTTCAAAATTTAAGTGACAATGGTGGGTGGCCACCATAACAGGGGCTGGAAATGTGCCCTACTCGTCAGCAGGCTACAAGTCCAATCATTTGCGACCGGGATAACGGAATCGCCTGTAACTGGGGAACATCTCTTCATGACTAGTGAATTATACTAATCATTACCTTAGTCCAATTCAGTAGGTACTCCCTGACCGTGGTACTCAGGAGTCCCCTCCTAGACATGATGCAAGACATGACTGGATTATTTGTACAAGCACAATCGTCCACGGTGTCAGGATTAATTATACAGGTCATGTCATGTCAGGTAGCCGTCGCAACAGCTATTCAAGATATATCAGGTTAGGTTATATATCAAGTGTACTAGTCAGGAGTGCGCCACGACGGGCCACTATCAGGTCATGCTCAATTATCAATTCCAAACATATCAAGTAATTTCGTGATTATCAAGCTCAGGACAAAAGGCGTAAGGATATAAATGGACGTAAATATCTAACAAAATATCAATATACAGGGTTATAGAAGAGCCAAGCTTAAAGAGCCAATGGGTCAAGCAAGGGGTTCAGGTGCAGCGTACGTACAAGGGCACGCACAGCGTACGCACGAAGGCACGCACGCAGGAGAGCTGCGTACGAGAAAAGTCACGCACTAAGGAGAGCTGCGTACGAGAAAAGTCACACACGCAGGAGGGCTGCGTACGAGAAAAGTCACGCACGCAAGAGGGCTGCGTACGAGAAAATTCACGCACGCAGGAGAGCTACGTACGCGTAAAAAGTCACGCACGCAAGAGGGCTGCGTACGAGAAAAGTCACGCACGCAGGAGGGCTGCGTACGAGAAAAGTCACGCACGCAAGAGGGCTGCGTACGAAAAAATTTACGCAGGAGAGCTACGTACGCGTAAAAACACGCACGCAGAAGACACGCTTCCAACAGGAAGCGTACCCGAGGCTCAGTGGCGTAAGCTAAGAAGCTCTGCATACTGCTCACTGTCTTCTCCAAACAGCAAGAACTCTATGGTTGAACCCAAGCTTCAAAGTATCACAACTTGGCCATCCGAACTCCAAATCCGGATTTCCAAAGTCCTAACTTGGGTGAAATCGAAATCTCTTCCACATAGAAACATCAAACTCATGAAAATCCAACATAATAGATCAAAACCATGCAAAATCGAAAATAGAAAAAACTTAGATCTAGAACAATGGAGACTCCAAATCACAAAATGCCAAGTTCTAATGTTGATCACCATGTCCTAATCTAGCAAATGGACAAATAAAAGGAGCTCTCTTGTAGAAGCAAGTTGCACTTGCCTATGGGTGTGGAGAGTTGTGTGGAGGAAGGAGAAGAAGAAATTAATGGAGGTTGTAATGAAGAGAGAGAGAGTTAGGTGGGGATTATAAAGAGGGTGGTTGTGGTGGAAATGCGGAAGGAGCATAGGCTAAGGTGTTCCAATCATATAGAACCAAACCAAATCAACCCAAACCAATTAAAACCGGACCATGTCAAAACCCAAAATACGAGAAATACCAAAATTCCACAAGTTGAGAAAAATAAAAATACATGCCAAAATCCAGATACGAGTATAAATACGAAATACGGGAAATACGGAAAATGAGGGTGACAACTCTACCCACCTTAAAAGAATTTCGTCCTCGGAATTTAATCAAGGAGCTAGAGATTGCCACGACAAGCTATACTAAGCACCAGCAACTACGCTAAGCAGTTCAATCATACAATCATACAATGCAAGCAAGGAAGGGAAAACGTAAGGCATAAGAAAGACATTATACCTCACGAGTCAAACAGGTAGGGATAACGTGATCGGATATCATCCTCACACTTCCACGTTTGACTCTCCCAAGGAGCGATGAACTCAAGCAACATGAACTAAACTGATAGTCTTGCACTTGAGGTCTCTCCCCTTGGTCAAACAGGGACACGGGCCTTTCCTCATACGAAAAGGTTGGTACCAATAACCGTTTTCGAATGATCTAGGACATGGCTCGGGTCCGGAATATACTGTAGTAATTAGGACACATAAAACATGGCATGTGTCCCGCATAACGACGGCGGAAAGCAAGATAATAGGACACAGATACCTCTCTGCCGATTCTGGATCTGGGCCTGGGCCAGGGCGAACTGTTGAGGCCTCTGCTGCTGGAACACTTGGGCCTGAGGCGGCAATGGCCTCGGCAATGGGTACTGTTGTTGCTGGTGAACTGGAGCTGGTACTGGTGCTGGTGCTGGTGCTGGTTCCCTAACCGAGGGACTAGATACTGTCGATGCTGAATCAACTCTGAAAGGACAGGACCCCACCCTATGATCCGGTGCTCCATACAATAAACATAATCCCAACGCCTTACGACACTACGCTACCACGTGTCCAGGCTTCCCACAATAAGAACAGCCTACGGCGGAAGACTGTGCTTGCTTCTGTTTCTGCTGAGAGTACGTCGGGGTTGAGTACTGGACCGACGTAACTGAGGTTGCTTGCCTCGAGTTCCAATAGTCAAAGCCCTAGCTGCCGGGGCTGGTGCTGAAGACTGATTCATTTGACTGTGGGACCGCTTCCGTCCTCCGGTCCTATCCACAATCCTCTGGGAGGTATACTCGTGCCTCCTAGCTGCTCGTAACACCGCATCATAGGTCTGATGCTCGAACTGTTCTACTGCCAATATAATCTTTAGGTGAAGTCCCTGCTGGAACCTCTGCGCTCTGTCAAACTCGGTTGCCACCAAGGTGGGAGCAAACCGACTGAGTCTGGAAAACTCGGCCGCATATCCGTCGACCGTCCTCCCCATCTGCTTAAGATTATTGAACCTGGTCTGCAAGTCATACCGAGCCACTGCATCATAATACTTGGTCTGGAACTTTTCGCTGAACACTGTCCAGGGGACAGGTATTGTCAATCCCACTGCTTGTGCGGCCCACCAACTGTGGGCTAGATCCAATAACTGTAGGCGCACCACAGCCACCTTCTCGTCTTCTGGAGTCTTCGCGGCTTCGAGAATCACCTCTATATCTTGTAGCCAAGCATCGGCAGCAATGGCATCCTTGCTGCCATCGAAGAATGGAGGGTTCAGGCGCTTAAAACTGTTGACCGCACTGTTCCCTCGGGGTCCACTTCTATTCAGAGCATCTTCCACTGCCTGGTGCAAGGCATCGCCTCTACGATCCTGGGAAGCTAACAATGATCTGATGAGACCCACCAAAGTGCCATCATCAGGATCTGCAGGCTGGACTGGCTGAACTGGCGGCTCTCCTCCAGTAGGTACGACTCGGGAGGCTGCTCCTGAGTGCTGGGCCTGATCTTCTGGTTGCTACTGGTCCACGGGAGGTGATCCGCCTTGCTGATCTGCAGGTCCAGGTTCAATGCCGCTGAAGAAGACGACATGGGAACAATAAGAAAGGACCAGGACAGATCAACGATTACAAGCATGTGATCAGGACAAGAATTTTCAGGAATCAAGATGATACGAGCAGAGATCAAGGGCGAGTACCGATTGAGACATCTATTCGGTAAACCCTCACATATCTTGATTAACAAGACCTGCATGGGCCACCACTTAAACCATGTCATACCCCAGAACCAGAATACTGGAGAGCGGGGGCAGACATAGCCAGCTACGTATAACGGAATGGGATCCATACCGCTATACGGTCACGGCTGTCTAGATATGTGAGGGTTTCACTACAATCCATCGGTCTCTTAAGGTCATAAAATAGCCTATTGTCTCAATCTCAACCAACTAATAATAATCACAAGATATTAAATCACCCAATATACAATTGTAAGGCGTCCCAAACATTACATATCCAGATGATCATGAAGCTAGTCGTTACAAAATGTGAGGACTAGCAAGAGTTCAGTCATACATGATCAACCCCCGGGGCTTGTCAATCATGTTACAGCCCGTAGGCAGACAGTAAGTAAGTAAAATCGAGCTAACACTTGCTCATCGGCTAAACGCCTCAAAAGAATAATTTACAATATTACAGTGGGAGAACAAAAGAAATCCACTCGATGCCCTGGTTACGCCTGGTGACCACCATCGGGCTGGAAAGCAGGGAGATCCTCTGGAGCTGCTCTGGTATCTGGCCATACAAAACCAGCTGGGTCAGACCCCAGAAAGAGCAAGTGCCACAAAGGAGGCTTCACTTAAGAGCTAAAACCAGCAATTAGCACAAGAGTATAATTACATAATAAAAGGCAGTAGTTTAAGAAAAAGCATGATGGGTAATTATAAAAGACAATCTTGTATAGAATCACTAAAAGACAGAACATATGAAAAAGTATGACAGGATGATATACGATGAGATAACCATGGGACTATTCAGATAGCCAGGTTACAACCCGTAAACCAAACAAGGACCGGGGTTGTAACCCTTCGTCTGAACGGAACTTGGTTTCTCTCACTATTTATCGGCAAGATAAATATAAGAAATCAGGTCAAGTAACAATCTGGAGTGACAATCATTATAGTGACAATCTGGAGTGACAATCCTTCAATCATTCTGGAACAATCTTACAATCAATCATTTCTAGACAATACTATACTGGACTAGACTCCATCCAAGCAATTACGGCCAATCATTACCTACGGCTTTCTACATTAACTAACTAGGGTTATCACAATCCTAGTTACTAGCAAGATGCAATGAGATGCTCCAAGTAGTCACAGGCCCTGCAGCTATCCAGGTTATCCAGGCAATCATTAAGTGACAATCTAGGAGTACAATGCATTAGAGTGACAATAGAGTTCAATCATTTAAGTGACAATGGTGGGTGCCCCACATAACAGTGGACTGGAAATGTGCCCTACTCGTCGGCAGGCTACAAGTCCAATCATTTGCGGCCGGGATAACGGGATCGCCTGTAACTGGGGAACATCTTTTCATGACTAGTGAATTATACTAATCATTAACCTTAGTCCAATTCAGTAGGTACTCCTGACCGTGGTACTCAGGAGCCCCTCCTAGACATGATGCAAGACATGACTGGATTATTTGTACAAGCACAATCGTCCACGGTGTCAGGATTAATTATACAGGTTATGTCATGTCAGGTAGCCGTCGTAACAGCTATTCAAGATATATCAGGTCAGGTTATCATATCAAGTGTACTAGTCAGGAGTGCGCCACGACGGGCCACTATCAGTTCATACTCAATTATCAATTCCAAACATATCAAGTAATTTCGTGATTATCAATCTCAGGACAAAAGGCGTAAGGATATAAAATGGACGTAAAATATCTAACAAAATATCAATATACAGGGCTATAGAAGAGCCAATGGATCAAGCAAGGGGTTCAGGGTGCAGCGTACGCACAAGGGCACGCACAGCGTACGCACGAAGGCACGCACGCATGAGAGCTGCGTACGAAAAAAGTCACGCACGCAGGAGAGCTGCGTACGAGAAAAGTCACGCACGCAGGAGGGCTGCGTACGAGAAAAGTCACGCACGCAAGAGGGCTGCGTACGAGAAAATTCACGCACGCAGGAGAGCTACGTACGCGTAAAAAGTCACGCACGCAAGAGGGCTGCGTACGAGAAAGTCACGCACGCAGGAGGGCTGCGTACGAGAAAAGTCACGCACGCAAGAGGGCTGCGTATGAGAAAATTCACGCACGCAGGAGAGCTACGTACGCGTAAAAACACGCACGCAGAAGACACGCTTCCAACAGAAAGCGTACCCGAGGCTCAGTGGCGTAAGCTAAGAAGCTCTGCACACTGCTCATGTCTTCTCCAAACAGTATGAACTCCATGGTTGAACCCAAGCTTCAAAGCATCACAACTTGGCCATCCGAACTCCAAATCCGGATTTCCAAAGTCCTAACTTGGGTGAAATCGAAATTTCTTCCACATAGAAACATCAAAACTCATGAAAATCCAACATAAATAGATCAAAACTATGCAAAACCGAAAATAGAGAAAACTTAGATCTAGAACAATGGAGACTCCAAATCACAAAATGCCAAGTTCTAATGTTGATCACCATGTCCTAATCTAGCAAATGGACAAATAAAAGGAGCTCTCTTGTAGAAGCAAGTTGCACTTGCCTATGGGTGTGGAGAGTTGTGTGGAGGAAGGAGAAGAAGAAGAAATTAATGGAGGCTGTAATGAAGAGAGAGAGAGTTAGGTGGGGATTATAAAGAGGGTGGTTGTGGTGGAAATGCGGGAGGAGCATAGGCTAAGGTGTTCCAATCATATAGAACCAAACCAAACCAACCCAAACCAATTAAAACCGGGCCATGTCAAAACCCAAAATACGAGAAATACCGAAATTTTACAAGTTGAGAAAAATAAAAATACATGCCAAAATCCAGATACGAGTATAAATACGAAATACGGAAAATACGGGAAATAAGGGTGACACCTGGCTTCCCGCAATGAGAACATCCCATCGCGGAAGTCTGCTTCTGCTTCTGCTGCTGCGGGTACGTCGGAGTCGAATGCTGAACCGACGTTACTGAGGCCGCCCGCCTCGGAGTTCCAATGGTCAATCCCTAGCTGTCGGGGCTGGAGCTTATGATTGGTACATCTGACTGTGGACCGCTTCCTACCTCCGGTCCTATCCACGATCCTCTGGGAGGTATACTCATGCCTCCTAGCTGCTCTCAAGACTGCATCGAACGTCTGGTGCTCGAACTGTTCTACTGCCAACAAGATCTCCAAATGCAGCCCCTGCTGGAACCGCTGGGCCCTATCAAACTCGGTCGCCACCAAGGTGGGGACAAACCTACTGAGTCTAGAAAACTTCGATGCATAACTGTCGACTGTTCTGCCTCCTTGCTTCAAGTTGGTAAATCTGGTCTGCAGGTCGTACCGAGCCACAGCATCAAAGTACTGTTAGCCCAATGATTATATCATGTTTTTGAATATGGCTAATCAATTAAGTTTAACTAGTGATGTCACTAATATCATGCTACTTAAACTTAGCATTGTCCTAAATGTTCTATGTCATATGTTATGATTGTATCATACTGCATCATATTGTTATGTTTCGTCTAACATATTTGTAGACACACAGTAAGCATGATCAAGCCTTGACAAAGCAGGACATATGCAATAGAGAATTATTGATGGGCCAAAGACGACGTTATACAAGAAAATTTCTCTGAACCGCCCAACGACCTATCCGGGGACTCGCATCGGGGGTTCCGCTGCCCGGTCAGCGGACATGGGTCGAGGGGACAGCGCCCCCCGTCAGGGGTTCGGGGGCGAAGCCCCCGAAAGGTATTCAGATTTTCAGATCTGTTTATCTATGGACGACAATCCGTCAAGGAAAAATGAGTATTCAATGTCAGGAAAAAGACGTCATCAAAAGGGCTATTAGTTTTCATATTTATTCTGTATTTTTCCTTTTATTGAGTCTAGGAAAAATGTGAGATTGATCGGATCGGTACTGGCTTAGGTTTTTCTCAGTCCAAACAAAAATAAGCCTACCTACGTATCCCAAAAATCCACAATTCCAAAAGGCCCAAAACCTATACAAATTTGGTTTATTCCTTACTGTTCTGAACCAGCAGAACTCTGACAGAACTCTGACCGAGTTCGGTCCGAGTTCGGCCCGAGTTCGGTCTGGGTTATTTGAAATACAGTTCCCACCAAATCTGCGTCCAACGTTCGTATGCGAAATCCTAGCATCCGAACTCTGTCCGAACTCTGCCCGAGTTCGGTTCCCCAAAAACACTATAAATAGAGTTGAGATTATCATTCATTTCAACAATCCAATTTCATCTCTTCTCTTCTCTATCTAAAGTGTTCTGAGCTTTTACTTTCATATCTAAGCCTTTACGACTCTTAGCCAAGCCAGTACAGTTTCTGTTTAATCTAGAGTTTGGTGTTGAAGAGTTGTATCGGAGGTTGTATTCAGAAAACGTTTTAGTTTTCCAATTGCCTTCTGGAGCCGGTCGTGCGCTCGTCACCAAGCACGGTGTTGTGAAGTCGGTCGTGCACTTGTCACCAAGCACGGTGTTGTAAGAGTTGCAAGCGCTCAGTTAAAGCTTGTGTCATAGTGGATTAACATCGAGCAAGAGTACTCGAGACTGGACTAGTCCTCTCAGAGGGATACCAGTATACATCGCTGTGTCACTGAGTTTGAATTCTTGACTCTTACTTTACTGCATTTATTTACTGTCTCCTATTTACTGCCATAGTTATTACTTAAGTTTTTAATTGGTGATTATTTCTGCTGCACACGCACACACTCTATTCACCCCCCCTCTAGAGGTGCTCAACGGTCCTACAAGTACTTCGTCTGGAATCTCTCTCTAAACACTGCCTAAGCAATGGGTGCCACTAATCCCATGGCTTGCGCCGCCCACCAACTGCGAGCCAAGTCCAACAACTGCAGGCGTACCACCGTCACCTTCTCATTCTCAGGTGTCCTAGCTGCTTCCAGAATCACCTCGGTCCTGAAGCCATGCATCCGCAGCAATCGCATCCTCGCTTCCGTCGAAGAAAGGAGGGTTCAATCGCTTGAAGCTGTTAGCCGTCTGGTTCCCTGGATGACCGCCTCTAGTCAAAGCATCTTGAACTGTCTGGTGCAGGGCGTCGCTTCGACGATCCTGGGAAGCTATCAAGGTTCTGATGAGGCCTACTAAGGTACCATCATCTGGCTCTGCGGGCTGGACGGGCCGAACTGGTGACTCTCCTCCAGTAGGCACAACTCTGGAGGCTACCCCGGAATGCTGGGCTTGATCTCCGGGTTGCTGCTGATCGCGGGAAATGCTCCACCTCGTTGATCGGTAGGACCAGGTACAGTGCCGCTGAAGAAGACGACACAGGGAACAATAAGGAAAGGACCAGGACAGATCAATAATATAAGCACAGGATCAGGGCAAGAATCCAGGGATTCAGAGGATACGAACAGAGATCAAGGACGAGTACTGATTGAGACATCTATCTGGTAAACCCTCACATATCTTGATTTACAAGACCTGCATGGGCCACCACTTAAACCATGTCACGCCCCAGAACCAGAATACTGGAGAGTGGGGGCAGACATAGCCAGCTACGTATATTGAAATGGAAACCACTCGATATACGGTCACGGTCTAGATATATGAGGGTTTACTACAAGCCAACAGCCTCTTATGGTCATGAACAAGCCTAATGTCTCAATCACAAGCAAGTAAGTAAGGTCGCAAGAGTATGATCATTAAATATACAATAATAAGGCATCCCAAATATTATATATTCAGCTGATCATGAAGCTAGTCGTTACAAAATGTTAGGACTAGCAAGAGTTTAGTCGTACATGATCAACCCTAGGATTTGTTAATCATGTTTACAGTCCGTAAGCAGACAGTAAGTAAAAGTGCATCGAGCTAACAGGTGCTCGTCGGCTAAACGCCTCAAAAGAATAGTTTACAATAAAGTGGGCAAGACAAAAAAGAAAACCCACTCTTGGCCCGAGTTCCGTCTAGTTGTCACCATTGGGCTGGAAGCTTGGTAGATCCTCGGGAGCTGCTCCGAAATCTGGCCACACAAAACCAGCTGGGTCAACCCCAGAAAGAGCAAGTGCCACAAGGGGGCCACGAAATAAGAACAAAAGCCAGCAATTAGCACAAGAAAATCTAATATTAACACTAGAATTTATGAAAATATGTCAGGATGATATATGACGAGATAACCATGGGACTATTCCGATAGCCAGGTTACAACTCGTAAACCAAACAAGGACCGGGGTTGTAACCCTTCATCTGAACAGAACTTGGTTTCCCACCATTTATCGGCAAGATAATAATGTGAGAAATCAGACAGGAAGCAATCTTGTACTGGATCAAGACATTACTAGGCTGGTTATACCTCATTCAATCAATCACGGCCAAGCAGATACTACGGCTTACTACTTTAACTAACTAGGGTTATCATAGACCTAATTACTAACAAGATGCAGAGAGATGATTCCACAGCCACAAGCCCTGCAGACCATCCAGGTTACCCAGGTCGAAAGTTAGGGGTTGAATTCTGGTGGGTACATCGTCCAGGAAACGTAAGTACCCTTAAGTGACTTAGAAGGTGCAACACATGACAGTGTGCTGGAAATGTGCCCTACTCGACGGCAGGCTACAGATCCCAAGAGCGCCCAGGTAACGGGATTGCCTGTAGCTGTGTCATCTCTTCATGACTACTGTGTTATTCTTGTTATTAGCCTTAATCTATTTTGGTAGGTACCCCTGACCGTGGTACTCAGGAGTCCCATCCTAGACATGATGCAAGACAGGACAAGTGGATTTAACAAGCAAGCAAGAAAGAACCACCCACGGTGTCAAGGCATGTCAAGCTAAGTTAGCCATCGCAACAGCATTAAGTTATCAAGTCATGCTACAAGTCAGGAGTGCGTCGCCACGGGCCACTATCAAGTTATCAAGTCACAAGGATTAATTACAAGTTACAAGTTAGGTGTGCACCCTACTGGGTCATTAGCTAGGAGATCGGAGAATACCAGGATCATAATTCACAGAAAATCCCGAAAACCGTACTAGTCATAAACAATTACTTGCAAATCGTGTTAGGCCGTGTCGGGTCAAGATAGTCGTGCTGTGTTGAACAAGATCTCAGGAAAAACCCAATCCACAAAAGAGAAACCAAGTCGAGAAATAAAACCAATACTCCAAGAGCCAATGGGTTTAAGCAAGGGGCCAGGGGGTTGGGCATACGTGCAAGAGCACGCATGCAGGGGGAGCATACACGCAAAAGCACGCACGCAGGGGGCAGCGTACGCGCAAAAGCACGCACGCAGGAGAGCAGCATACGCACAAAAGCACGCACGTAGGAGAGCAGCGTACGCACAAAAGCACGCACGCAGGAGAGCAACGTACGCACAAAAGCACGCACGCAGGAGAGCAGCGTACGCACAAAAGCACGCACGCAGGGGAGCAGCGTACGCACAAAAGCACGCACGCAGGAGAGCAGCGTACGCACAAAAGCACGCACGCATGAGAGCAGCGTACGCGCAAAGGCGCGTGCACAGGGGGATGCGTACGCGCAAGGGCGCGTGCACAGGGTCTTCTTCTCCAAGGTTGAGAAGAGGCTCCAATGGCTCTCCAAAACTTCAAAACATCACAACTTGGCCATCCGAACTCCAAATCCGGATTTCCAAAGTTCCAACTTGGGTGAAATTGAATTCTCTTCCACATAGAAACATCAAAACCCAAAAAATCCAACTTAAATGGATCAAAACCATGTAAATCCGAAAATAAAGAAAACTTAGATCTAGAACAATGGAGACTCCAAATCACAAAATGCCAAGTTCTAATGTTGATCACCATGTCCTAATCTAGCAAATGGACAAATGAAATAGGGTTCTCATGTGGTGGCAAGGTGCACTTGCCTATGGGTTGGTGTTGTGTAGAGGAAGGAGAAGAAGAAGAAAATTAATGGAGGTTTATGAGGAGAGAGAGAAAGTTGGTGGAGTTTTAATGAGGGTGGGATGTGGTGTGTTGAGGGTGGAGCATAGGCTAAGGTGTTCCAATACACATTAAACCCAACCAAACCAACCCAAATCAATTAAAACCGGGCCATGTCAAAACCCAAAATACGAGAAATATCGAAATTCTACAAGTTGAGAAAAAAATAAAAATACATGCCAAAATCCAGATACGAGTATAAATACGAGATACAGAAAATACGGGAAATGAGGGTGACAACTTTATATATTTAGTTTGGCTGGGATCACCTCGAGTCCTTGACCCTAAGAATTCTTTTTTTGAACTCTTGCCTTGTAAAATTGTAAGTTCTTGAAACATGCAAATCTAGAAAAATCTATTGGAAAACTAGAAAAATGAAACCTCGATCCTCCTTTATTTACTTTTTATTATTATTATTGTAGAGAATAATTGTTGTGTATTTTATTGATTGGTTACTCCACTATTTATAGGGAGTCTAGCTCCTCTTTATACTAATTTTCCAATGTGGGACTAAAGTCCCTTATTAGTTCTCAACACTCCCCCTCAAGATGGGCGATAGATATTAATCATTCCCATCTTGTTACATAGCTTCGACAGACTTAATGAAGTAAGACCCTTAGTTAGACAGTCTGCCACTTGTTCTTCTGAACAAACATGATCAATCTTCAGTATCCCTTGTTCCAGCTTTATTCTCTTTGATGAAGAATCGATCGATCTCGATGTGCTTCGTTCTGTCGTGCTGCACTGGATTGTTAGCAATACTTATTGCAGCTTGACTATCGCTCAGAAGACGTAACGGTGCTCCCTTATCCAGCTTCAACTCTGTCAGCAACGCTTTCACCCACAGCAACTCGACACTCCCAAAGCCATTGCTCTGTATTCTGCTTCAGCTGTAGACCGTGCTACCACTGACTGTTTCTTGCTTCTCTATGAGACCAAGTTTCCTCCTATAAAGACACAATATCCCGTGGTAGACCTTCTATCGTCTATACAGCTCGCCCAGTCTGCATCGCAGTATCCCTCAACTTCTATACTTCTATTCTTCTTGAACCATAGCCCTTTCCCCGGCGTCCCTTTCAGATATCTCAAGATCTGAAACACTGTCGGGGGGGTGGGCAGGGCGTCGGGGGGGGGGGGGGGCAGGGCGTCGGGGGGGGGGGGGGGGGGGGGGACAGGGCGTCGAGGGGGGGGGAACTGCCGGGGGGGGTGGGGGGGGAGCGTCGGTGGGGAGGGGGGGAGGGGGGGACTGCCGGGGGGGGGGGGGGGGGGGGGGAGAACTACCGGTGGGGGAAGGGGAGGGGGGTACTGCGGTGGGGAAAGGGGGGGGGGGAGGATTTTTTTTTTTTTTTTTTTTTTTTTTGGTTATGGCTCTGATACCATGTAGAGAATAATTGTTGTGTATTTTATTGATTGGTTACTCCACTATTTATGGGAGTCTAGCTCCTCTTCATACTACATTTCCAATGTGGGACTAAAGTCCCTTATTAGTTCTCAACAATTATTATTATTATTATTATTATTATTATTATTATTATTATATATTATTTTGCAATTTCTCTCTTTGGAGAAATGGGTCTCTGAATAATAGCCCAATAGTACTATCTAGTTGGTCTTCCTTATTTCATATTGCTTTCGTAGTGCACTTAATCTTTATGCAGAGAAAGAATATCCCAGTTTAGAATGATATGTTTGGAGAACATACAAATCTCACTGATATTGATTTGGCAGTGGTCAGTTTAAATTGACTGTTACTTATTTATATTATTACTGCAAATATAAGAAATAATCGTCATAGTAAACTATGTATGAGAGTGAAACTACATTCATTGTACTCGCAGCAGAGTGAGCACTCCAGAGACAGAAAATGTGATCAGGTTGACCCCCTTGCCACGCCTGATATGTAGCACCTGTCACAGCTGATAATTCCCTTCAATGGTTGGAGGAGTCGGAGACGAAATTAAAAAGTTGCAAAAGCAGATTTTGTCTCTCGGGGCTATGGTTGAAAATGTACCAAATTTTCGGAGAAACATGAGCGGAATGATCAGAGCAAACCCCGACCCATGACAAAACCTAGATGGGTGGCTATATGAATTATATAATGATTACACAAACTGAGATCAACGAAAGTTTAATAGTAAAGCAAAGACTGATAAATAATCTCTCTATCAATCTTTTATCTATATATTTTAGCAGCGTTAAGAGGCTCAACGAAGGGTCTATTTCTGGTTGCCAGGAATATGGCAAGGCATGTTTTAGTGCCAATTGGTTGGATTGTTGTTGTGTATACCTTTTTCTTTTGAGACGAGGCCAGTCATTAATGGGCTAATAGAACCAAGGCCCCCATCCATTCCTATTTTTATTGTGTTATGGAATTCGAACTCACATGCCCATTTCTCCTCTGGCTTACTAGTGTTACCAACAGACCACCCTCTTGTTGGTAATGTTGCATAGAGTTCATTTTTGTTCACCCACCAAAACTAGAGTGTTTGTTCACCCTCCAATAAAGGATTGACACGTGTCAAATCCTTTAGTTAAAACCACTTTGAATGTTTATAAAACTATTTTCAAAGTGGTTTATGTTGAATGACATATGAAAGAATTTTATTCGCGAACTCAGCTATGAAATAAGAGATATGAAAGAAGTTGTAAACCTTTGAAAGAAATAATAATGCCTTCTACTCATTGCTAGGGTTTGTTACAATATATATATTGTCTACATTTGGGCTTATGGGTATGGGCCATATTTACATTGCAAATATTATCTTATAATCTAACACACCCCCTCAAGTTGGAGCATGTAAGTCACAAATGCCCAACTTGGGAAGAAAGAATCGAACACTTGCTTTCCAAGGGGCTTGGTGAAGATGTCAGCCAGTTGAGAAGAAGTAGGAACATGCGAGGCTATTACGGTGCCATCTCTAATAGCATCGCGAACAAAATACAAATCCACCTCAATATGCTTACTGCGCTCATGAAATACCGGGTTCTGAGCCAGGTGTAGGGCTGACTGACTGTCACAATACACCGACATAGCAGACTCCTGGTGAACGCCCAAACACACCAATAACTCCTTCAACCATTTCAACTCACAAACGAGCGCAGCAAGAGATCTGTATTCAGCTTCAGCGAAAGATCGGAAAACAGTTGATTGCTTCTTGGTCTTCCAAGAAATAGGAGACCCCCCTCAGAAACACCAACCAGCCTGTAACAGAGCGACGAGTCAAAGGACAACTGGTCCAGTCGGAATCACACCAACCAGAAAGACGTAGATCACAATCAGCTTTCAAAAGAATACCCTGTCCTGGTGCATTTTTGAGATATCTGACAACTCTCAAAGCAGCATGCCAATGATTTTGTCGAGGCTCTTGTAAGAATTGAGACAAGATATGCACATCATAGGCCAAGTCAGGGCGAGTAAATGATAGATAAATCAACCTCCCAACCAGCCTCCTATAAGTCTGTATCCGCCATCTTTGGACTAGTCGATTCTGCCAGCTTGTGATTGGGCTCCATGGGAAAACCGGCAGGACGAGACCCCATCAAACCGCATTCTGAAATGATGTCCAAAGCATACTTCCTTTGACACAAAGAAATTCCTTCCACACTCCGAGCCACCTCTATGCCAAGAAAGTACTTCAACACACCAAGGTCCTTCATGTGAAAGCAAGAACTAAGGTACTTTTTGAAAGCATCTAAAGCACCTGTGTCATTACCAGACACAATCATATCATCCACATAGATCAAAACATGCAACTCTACCTTCCCTTTAAAAAAAGAGAAAATGGAATAATCGGAATGTGATTGAATGAATCCATAAGATATCAGAGGTAGTAAGCTTAGCGAAAACAACGCGGTGCCTGTTTCAATCCATATAGAGACTTACGCAGGCGACACACTTTGTTGGGTTCACTATGCGAAAAATCTGGTGGCAACTTCATATACACTTCTTCTGTCAGATCTCCATGAAGAAAAGCATTGTGCACATCCATCTTATGCAAAGTTCAGCCTCTCACAGCTGCAACAGCCAAGAACGCCCGAACTGTAGGCATCTTAGCTACTGGGGCAAATGTCTCTGAATAATCGATCCCCTCAACTTGATGATTACCGAACACAACCAGCCGTGCCTTTAAGCGCTCAACACTTCCGTCAGATTTGTACTTTTTTGTACACCCATCTACTTCCCAATGCTTTCTTCCCAGGAGGCAAATCGACAAGACTCCATGTCCCATTATTTTTTAGAGCCTGTATTTCAGTTTGTATAGCTGCGCGCCAGCCCGAATCTCGCGAGGCCTGGCGATATGAAGTAGGCTCAACACCTGCAGTGCTAGCTGCAAGAAAATCTCTGTGTCCAGCAGTAAATATGTCATAACTTAGAAATTGTGTTAGAGGATACGAAGTACCTGAGGAAGTGACGGGAACAGATGAACTGTGGTGAAGGGGGAGACTTTTACTTCGAACAGCATTTGTCACAAAATTCTGTAATCACAATGGCTGTGATTTTTTTTCGCATTCCTCTTCAATAATACTCCTCGGGCACCTCTGGCAACACTGTATCCCCTGTATTATTAGTAGTATCCGCATCACCCCCAGCGGACTCTCCGTCAATACTTCTGCATCTACCTGTGCATCCTGGCTACTCGGTGCCGAGCCACCAGCAACCACTCCGGCCTCAACAACCGTAGCCGGCACCATCCCAAAAGCCTCTATATCGTCTCCTGGCACTTCGACAGATGTATGGCGTGTTGCAGAAGACATCTCGCTAGCAGAGTCACACCAAGGAAATTCTTTTTCATAAAAAGTAACATCACGGGACACAAAAAATTTACCAGTCTCCAAATCATACAGTTTCTATCCCTTTTTATCAAGTGGATACCCAACAAAGATACATTTTCTGCTCCTGCTAGCAAATTTATCATGTCGGGATTTCAAATCATACGCATAGCACAGATAACCGAAAATACGTAGATGATCATACGAAGGAGCCGAGCCATATAAAACTTCATAAGGAGACTTAAAATGCAAGATACTAGAATGGGTTCTATTTATCAAATAACATGCAGCCAGAACACATTCCCTCCAAAA
>JANAVB010029837.1:0-53349 GCA_029216955.1 Iris pallida | reverse complement strand
CACGGGATGAAGAGAGATGCTCTCTTCGTGTTGCAATGCATGGCCTGTCAGCAGGTGAAAGCTGAGCATCAGCGATCGGACGGGAGATGCAGAACCTTGCCATTCCAGAGTGAAAATGGGATCATGTCACGATGGACTTTATTGTTGGCCTCCAAGACACCACGGGGGAGCGACGCCATCTGGGTCATCGTCGATCGACTAACCAAGTCAGCGCACTTTATTGCCATCAAAGTTACTTGGAGCGTTGATCGCATGGCGCAGATTTATCTTGACGAGATAGTACGGCTGCACGGAGTTCCAGTATCCATCGTCTCTGATCGGGATTCACGGTTCATGTCGCGATTCTGGAGTAGCCTTCAGTCGGCGCTGGGTACCAAGTTGAAGTTCAGCTCAGCTTACCATCCTCAGACCGACGGCCAAACGGAGCGCGTTAATCAGATTCTCGAAGACATGCTACGACTCTGCACAATTGACTTCAAATCAAGCTGGGACGTCTACCTACCGCTGGCGGAATTTGCATACAACAATAGCTACCAGTCCAGCATCCAAATGGCGTATGAAGCTTTGTACGGCCGAAAGTGCAGATCGCCCATTTGCTGGGATGAAGTCGGGGAACGACAGATACTCGGCCCGGAGCTGGTGGAACAGACTGTGGAAAAGGTCAAGCTAATTCGGGAAAGACTAAAGATTGCACAGAGTCGGCAAAAGAGCTACGCCGACATCCATCGAAGACCGCTTGAGTTCCAGGTGGGCGATCATGTGTTCCTGAAGGTGTCGCCCATGCGAGGAGTTACTCGGATCGGCGCGAAGGGAAAGCTGAGTCCGAGATTCGTTGGGCCGTTCGAAATCGAGCGGGTCGCCCCAGTGGCCTATAAAATTACCCTACCACCGGCGCTTGAAGGTGTACACAATGTCTTCCACGTCTCCCAGTTGCGAAGTACGTGCACGACCTAGCCACGTGGTGGATTTTGGCCAGCTGGAGCTAAAGTCCGACTTATCCTACGTTGAAGAGCCAGTTCAAATCTTAGAACGCAAGGATAAGCTGCTGCGAAATCGGGCGATCCCTCTCGTTCACGTACTCTGGAGAAACCATGCGGCAGAAGAGTCGACATGGGAACTCGCGTCAGAGATGAAGGAAAAGTTTCCTTCATTGTATTCATAGGGGCAGGTTATGTTCTTAAGTTTCGAGGACGAAACTTTTTCTTAGTTGGTTATGGTGTAGTGCCCCGTCCCTACATCTTTCCCCGTTGTTCGTTCACGGGGTGCGCGAGAAAGGAACACTGTCGCTATCGACTCGGTCGGAACCGATAGGTCGGGATCGATCGAATCGATCGAACGGGAACGGTTGAATTAAGATCCATTCTCCGTTATGGAATGGCTTCTTCGGAATCAAGTCCCATATTCAGCGGGTTGCGCCTCAGGATTGACTCTGCGGCTGAGTCGGGAGAGACCTCCCGTTGCTCTGCTTTTCACGCCGCTTGCGTTGGTTTTGGCTTTGTTTTCTGAATGCGTTTTCGTGAATGCTTTCGATGGTTTTCATGGCTTATGTTTCGAACTTCGCATTCGTATCGAATTTCCTTGAATAACACAGTGTTCTAATCGGTTGCTTGTGCGATTTCAGGTGATCGCGTAGGCAACGTCTAGCGCAGCCAACCAGTTTCTCGCCTCAAGTAAATACTAAGGTGAGTGGCTGACCCTTCTTCCTTCTGTAATGATCCGCTCCGCCCTTGCGGAACGCCGATTCAAACGGCAAGTGCAACGACTCGAACGAGTCGTCGACCCGAAGAGTTGGCATCGACCTGATGAAGAATCGATGCAAGGCTTACATTGGCCCGTCAAGAGGAATCCAGACTTAGACTTTAAAAGGCGCGTTCGGAGTATCGCTCGGCCGATGCGAACATCGCTAAGGTGGGTGGCTCCGATGAACCCGTCTTTGCTTAGCCTAGACACTTAACAATGCGGACACTATCACGAGAATCGCTAGTCGATAACACCGCGCATGTTAATAAATGACTCAACGCACCTAGCTAAGGGATTAATCCCACCTTGTATGCTTGTATAGAATATGGAAAGGAACATGGAAAATATGAGAACTCTAGCACCGTGCTCCACGCTCGTGCTACGGCACAAGCTTACGTTCAAGTCCCTTACGCGTTCAACAATGAAACAATGAATGGATTACAACAATGAAACGGAAAGACTATTAACATAGTCGTTCCAAGTAGAGTATAGCAACATTGAAAGATTTTGGGACCGATGGGTCGCCAAGGCGACTCCCGCACGGGGAGTTGCATAATGTGTGAATGAAAGAATGAATGGATAAGTGAATGAATGAACCAACGAATGAAAGAATGAATACGTGAATGAATCAATGAACGAACAAACAAGTGAAAGAAAGAAAGAATGAATAAAAGATAAGAAGGAAAGGAATGGTTAGCGACGGGTATGACGGGCACGTGCAACGGGGTTCGCTACCCGCGCTGCACGGACGCCAACCTAGTCGATAACGCATTATGGCTAAGGGTTAGCCTACGGCTCGGAGACAGCCGTTAAGTTAAAATGACAAATAAAACGAAATGGTCGTGGACAATCCCCTCGTATACGGGAGGTGGGAGATATAAGGGATTTCCGCGGCATGATCAAAGGGAGGATCGTGGCCCGGCCTAGGCGGAAATCAAAGGGGGCTTACGGGCTGCCTGGGGGGGGGGCTTGGCTACCCGGGGGACGTAAGTGCAGGGTATTTCAAGACACTATCAACGTGTACCAGCCGCACGCTCTGAATAGTTGCGAAAAACCAAGGGAAAAAGGGTCCAAAATGGCTTGTGATGCCAGCGACCGTGCATATAGAGTTAAGTGGGCTTTGCTGGTGGCGATCCACGTGCAAGTCCTTGCATTGAACAAAGTGGTCTAAGTTAACTAAATGAAGTGCCTTCTGAACAGGCTTGAAATATAACACACCAAAGGATAAAGAGTACTTCGTGAAATTGAGTTAGGAAACACGCCTACGAAGCGCTAGGCCTGAGGCAGGGACACGCCCTTGACATTTAATGCTTACGTAAATCACGATAAGTTATTACATATGAATTGTTGACTAACTTGGTTTACTTTGGACAGGGAAGGCCGGACGGTAAGTATGGGTAAGTCGTGCATGAAATTTCATTCGACACTTGTATTCGGCAACACGAGATAGGCTATGAAATATGCCATGTAAATGATCCTAAGGCAAGATTAGAAAGACAATGAATGATAGACGGTGCACAAAAGTAAATAGAACGTGTTTGGTAATGATAGCACTGTGGGCGAGCTAGCCTCCCCACCAGTGCATAACAATGTACTGATAACCCCACAGTATGCTTGCAGGATGCAGGAGACGCCGGCGGGTGCGGAGCTTCCATCGAACGTGTTAAGGCGCGGAGCCAACTCTGGGGCCTTGGAACGTTGCAAGAAGCTGAAGCACCCTATACAGGACATAATGTATCGGAACATCGCCATGAATCATTCCATCTTGTAAGCCACTTGGCACGCCCTTTTTATGTTTCAGAGAGAGAGAGAGCTTGAGCGATTTGTAATATCGGCCTAGCGCTGCTTGTAAACTTCTTGAAAATCAATAAAGAGTTTGAATTCGCTTCAACTTGTGTTCATTTACTTTCTGCTGCAAATGGGAACACTCTGTGCGACTCTGTGGCCTAGCTAAAATCGGCCGTTTCTGGACATAGCCTTACACGGGCGCACCTAGGCCCGTGCGGCATCACGCCTTAGCGAGGACGATCGCTCCTGCGGGAGCGGGGCGTGACAGATTGGTATCAGAGCACGACTTTACGTCCTTGGACTTTATTTCGATTTGATCCGTTTTGAAAGCTCGTTGGAAACAAAGGAAGTGTATGCTCTCTCTCATTGTGCCTTGGGATGTTCCATACAATAAGTCTAATATTTTCAAAAGCTCGTACAAGTACTCGGTTGAACGGGATCGATAGGCAAAGGCCTTTGTGCCAAACCACGACGGACTTAAGTCGGAAGAAAACCAAAATGCTAAAAGTTAGCAAACGCAAGACGTACTTGAATAACCTTACGCTGACAATAGCGAACGAGTACGCGAGACCGAAGTATAGTTCGAACGGGATGGTTATGCACGCAGCCTTTTGGCTAAGTTGTGCCGAGTATCGCGCACCTAGACTTTATGGTGCAAACGAGTTGCAAGCGAGATCGACTATCGCTCGGACGAGAATAAGGGAGACTTAGAATGTATGTTGATAGAGACGCTACTTGACCGGCGCTAAAGCGAACACGGGGAAATGGTTCTTAGATTTTGAGGAATGAGCGAACGCGCAATTGGACATGTCGATCGGGAGTCGAATAACCTTTCGAGGATTTGTAGAATGACTTGACTCCGAGTGGTGTATGTGTTAGCTTCGAAGAAGAGTAAGAGTGAGCGTCGACGACCAATCGAGTGGCTCGAACCCTGAGTGGTGTATAGACGTTATAGAAAATTGTTCGAGCGAGACTAAAGGATTTACGGATAGAACGAGTACGTCGGCAAGCGATGATATCGCGCAAGCCTTAGAATGAGTAACGCTTAGTTGGTTTCGACTTCGAGAGTCTCAAACGAGATATTGTTTGGACGAATTAAGAATGCGTAGTGCGAATCATGAAACGAATGGAGGTCTTGGTCGAGGAAACATAGAAGATCGTGGATGCGATTTTGAATTTAGTTGAATGGATTGAAACTTGAGTTAAGGAAAATTACTCGTGGACGAGATCGGGAATAGCATGGTCGGAAGATAGCGTGCGTAGGAAACGTTGATTTGAAGATCCGAGAATGACTAAGTAATTGAAATTGATGTTGCTCGATGAAGAGTTAGCACGCGACAATGTGAATTGAGGAAATTAAGTTGCACGACTTGGAATTCGTTGCAAAAGGAAGATCGTCAGGTTATGTACATCATCGATGGTATTGAGGCGTATCAAAGATCGATGTACGATAACTAGGGGGTACTCTGATTCGATGAATGAAGATCGTGTTAGAAGTTATTGTTTTGAAAGATGCTATGTTGGAAATGAATGTTTGGAATGAGGAAGGAAAGTGACTTGATTGTTCGGTGATAACCACAACGATAACGATCTTGTCTTGCGCGAGCGCAACTCCAGCCTCGCACATGCGTCACGTCGAATTTGGGACGATCGTTCCGCGTGAGCGTTGGCATGGTGATTCATGTCCAGCGGGAATGGTCGAACTCAAAATATCATGGCATGTCAATTTTGATTGCTTCGACTTGTGGTTTGAAGCGAAGGTGAATTTGAGGATTGTTAGGACTTGCGATAGAAGAATGAGAAAACTTAAGGATTGAGTAGACCCAATCCGCGTATCGAAAATGAGCAAGTCTAGACGCAACAGAAGAGTTACGTCCCGATGAGGACGATTATTTTGCGGGAATGTTGACATGGTGATTCATGTCGCCGTGGATAATCAGACTTGCGTGAGATCGGGGCGCGACATATTGCAAGGCTAGACGACCTTGTGATCGACTACGTGAATTGGATAGGTGGATTGTATCAAACATACTTGAAGAGGTAGACTACGATAGTTGTTATTGCGGACGCACGATTTGAGTGAGGACAACCCATCGTAGGATGACTTTTCTAAACGAGCTCGAACTCGGAACGGAGAATATGTTGATGCGAATAGGGTGAACGCTGCTTGATGTTTAGAAGTTTGAGCGAAACGAACTTGGGTGTACAAACGAACAAATGGTTTGACCATAGGATTTGGGGCGAGCTTCGTGCAGCGGCTTTGCACGATAAGCCACGGACTTAACTTGTAACTATGACCCTGTGAGATGACTTAGCGGATAGGCAGACGACCCTATACCGAGTGATTGAACTTGTGCGATTGATCTTACAGTATCGTCTGGACGGACGATAGACTTGGGCAGCAAGACTTAGAGTAGGACGGGGAACAGGGAATGTGCGTGAACGACGACGAGATTGGCCCCAAACAAACGAATGATAGGAATGGATGATGCGCAAGTAAGTTGGGATAACGAATTGAATCATTGATAGGAAGACGTACTCGATGATGGTGCAATATTTAGTCTTGAATCGGATGGAAGGTGCTTAAGACTTGGTCGACTCCGCTAAGAAGAAATCGTATTGATTTCGTAGACAAGAACGCTTGAGAAACGAATCGGATCATCTCGAGAATCAAGATAAACGATAGTAAGATGCGCGCAAGTTCGGTTTTAAACCGAAGTTAGTAAAACGATCGACAAATCAAAACTATCACGAGTAGCTTGTCCGACTTCGTTAATCGCTTAGCCTGGTTGAAATGTACGTATTCGGGGGACGCCTTGAATATGTGCACAGTCCCCACGCAGCGATATGATGAACTCGAATGCAACTGCAAGTGGGTGTTGAGATGCGCATGAACGACAATTGAATAAGTACCATCAAGTCTAAAATGAATGGACAGTCATTCCATAAAATTCACCGAACGCATGCAACATAAAACTTGGAAGGATAACCGAGCATAATTCGATGCCATCAAACGATGGAGCCGTTCGATAGAATTGTCTAAGAAATGCGACGACACGAGTTAAAGGAATGGTAGGATGACCTGCACTCAGGAAGTCTCGAGGACGAGACTTGTTTTGAGTGGTGTATTATGTAATGATCCGCTCCGCCCTAGCGGAACGCCGATTCAAACGACAAGTGCAACGACTCGAACGAGTCGTCGACCCGAAGAGTTGGCATCGACCTGATGAAGAATCGATGCAAGGCTTACATTGGCCCGTCAAGAGGAATCCAGACTTAGACTTTAAAAGGCGCGTTCGGAGTATCGTTCGGTCGATGCGAACATCGCTAAAGTGGGTGGCTCCGATGAACCCGTCTTTGCTTAGCCTAGACACTTAACAATGTCGACACTATCACGAGAATCGCTAGGCGATAACACCGCACATGTTAATAAATGACTCAACGCACCTAGCTAAGGGATTAATCCCACCTTGTATGCTTGTATAGAATATGGAAAGGAACATGGAAAATATGAGAACTCTAGCACCGTGCTCCACGCTCGTGCTACGGCACAAGCTTACGTTCAAGTCCCTTACGCGTTCAACAATGAAACAATGAATGGATTACAACAATGAAACAGGAAGACTATCAACATAGTCGTTCCAAGTAGAGTATAGCAACATTGAAAGATTTTGGGACCGATGGGTCGCCAAGGCGACTCCCGCACGGGGAGTTGCATAATGTGTGAATGAAAGAATGAATGGATAAGTGAATGAATGAACCAACGAATGAAAGAATGAATACGTGAATGAATCAATGAACGAACAAACAAGTGAAAGAAAGAAAGAATGAATAAAAGATAAGAAGGAAAGGAATGGTTAGCGAATTTCCTTGATATGTAACCCTTGTCAGAGTGTCCATGTTTCCAGTAGGGATATCTGTTGAGAACTAATAAGGGATTTAGTCCCACATTGGAAAAATGTAGTATGAAGAGGAGCTAGACTCCCTATAAGTAGTGGAGTAGCCAATCAATAAATATACAACAATTATTCTCTACATGGTATCAGAGCCATAACCACAAAAAAAAAAATTTCAACCCGCCCAAAGCCAACCCCCCTGCCCCGACGTCCCCCCTGCCCCGTCGCCCACCCCCCTGGCCCCGCCGCCGACGCCCCCCTGCCGCCAACGACACCCCCCTTGCTGTAGTGCCCCGTCCCTACATCGTGCCCCGTTGTTCGTCCACGGGGTGCGCGAGAAAGGAACACTGTCGCTATCGACTCGGTCGGGACCGATAGGTCGGGATCGATCGAATCGATCGAACGGGAACGGTTGAATTAAGATCCATTCCCCGTTATGGAATGGCTTCTTCGGAACCAAGTCCCATGTTCAGCGGGTTGCGTCTCAAGGATTGACTCTGCGGCTGAGTCGGGAGAGACCTCCCGTTGTTCTGCTTTTCAGGCCGCTTGCGTTGGTTTTGGCTTTGTTTTCTGAATGCGTTTTCGTGAATGCTTTCGATGGTTTTAATGGCTTACGTTTCGAACTTCGCATTCGTATCGAATTTCCTTGAATAACACAGTGTTCTAATCGGTTGCCTGTGCGATTTCAGGTGATCGCGTAGGCAACGTCTAGCGCGGCCAACCAGTTTCTCGCCTAAAGTAAATACTAAGGTGAGTGGCTGACCCTTCTTCCTTCGACCCTCTTCTCTAATACATTATCGATACTAGACATGTGCTATGCTAGATGTAATGCAACGACATGAATGATATTCCGACGAACGGTCACACGATGTCCCACGAACACTAACTATACAAATGCTTGTCATATAACCTTATCGTGCTTGCAATTTACCGTATCACATGGAACCGTGCTAAGGAAAGACGAATCGATTAAATGAATGTCGCAACAATAAATAAAGATGCGCGTTGAAATTATGAAGTAACTTAGCACGGTCATGGACAACTTGTCGACAAGGGCGATTGTTTCTTCGGACGGTATCCCGAGGCCACGGGACCGTTTCGGCCTAGGAAGAAACACGGATAGCTATGCCGGATGCATGCCACGGTAGGCAGTGGCTTTCAACGGGGCTCGCTACCTGCGCTGAAGGACCACTGTCTACCAAGCTATATGTCCAGGATGGCTTGTCGTGCGAGTGACCTTTACGAATGCACTCTATTACGTTTTCTTATTATCAACATGACATGGAAGAACATGGTAAGTTACGCTACAACGGCGCGCTCTGCCGGGGGTAAGATCTATCGTCGTTATACGGTTGTGCCTTCAAATATAAGTTTGAGTTGAGTAGGATGGCTAGAAACTTCACTAAATATTTGCATGCACGCCTGCTTAAATTCTTCAACAAATGAGAGCACGGGCTTTAAATTTCCACGCACCGGCACAAAGTGTAAAGTGCTGACCCTCGCTCTCAACAGGTACTCGGAACCAGGATAGCGTGCCAAGGAACTGAAGGCGACGCTCCTTTCTTTTGAAGCCTTGCTAGAAGGCTAACTCTGCAACATTTTGAAGACTCCAACCCAACTGCATCATGAGTCACAAACTCTTGCCGATCCCAGGTCTTAGAGAGTTGTTTTGATGTTTGTAAAAAGAGATGTAAATGTATGGAATGACTATCTCATCGATGTCGGTTGTAAGCCGAGAGGCCCCTTTTGTAATCGAGTCTGTAACCAAACTTATTATCAATGAAAAATGCAAGTTTCCTTTTCTATATGAATGTGTTCAATTTCTCTGCGTACTCTTACATATGTTGTTGTTTCGGATAACCTTATGAACCGTATTGTGCAAGCGCAACTTAGGCTTGCACGGCATCACGCCCGGGGGACGACTATCGATTCTACCGAATCGGGGCGTGACACTTGCTGTCCCCCCCTCCGCCCCCCAAGCCGACGCCCCCCTGCCCCCGACGGCCACCCCCTGCCCACCGCCGCCCCCCTGCTGTCCCCGCCCCCCCTTGCCCCCCTTGCTGACCCCACGCCCCCCTCTCTCTTCCGACCACATCTGCGGTCGACCCTCCCCACAAACCCTAATTTGCGAACGCGATTATGTGGACGATTATTCGAAGACGGATGGCTGTCAAATACTTTATTTGCACCTTCTGTTCCTAGATTACGTCATCCGGAACTACAAATGCTTTATTTGTGTTCCGTTCTCGATCTGCAAATTAGGATCTACATGCGTGTGCCAATGTTAGCCACGTTAGCAGCGCATTCGTAAGGTCTCTGTTGGAGACTTTACATAAAGACGAAGACGACGACGACGAAGCCGCCGCCGACGAAGCCGCCGACGACGACGAATCACAGTTGAAGACGCCATGGATTCGATCGGTGGTAAACTGACAGCAGAAGAGATGAAGGCCTTGGTTGATGATATTTTATCGAAAAGATTATCCGAGGCAACCCCACGTGTGATCTATACTGATGTGGATCCGTCACCCTCCAAAATGGGGAAGCTGGACAAGCTGGAGACGAAGTTGGAAGGCACGTCCAACTATTTGAAATGGTCACGGCAGGCACTGCGGACGCTCAAGGGACGAGGCTTGGTTGGCTACGTCAATGGCCAAACCAAGGCGCCAGATGATCCCTCCTCAAAGGAGTTTGCTATTTGGGAAATTGTCAACAATGTTGTGGCTGGATGGTTGACAGCCTCCTTGACCGACCAGGTGTCGGGCAATGTAGAGGCAATGGAGGCTGCTGCTGATATATGGCGGACTTTGAAGGATATGTACTCTGGCTCCGGCAATCCTATACGGGTATTCCAATTGCAGGATGAACTTGATAGGGTGGCCCAGGACGACCGTACCATCTCTGAGTACGCCGCACTGTTGAAGAAATACTGGTCTGATCTGGATCACTATGATCCTCTTGGGATGGAAGATGCACAAGTCGAACCAGCATTTGTGAAACATTTTTAAAAGTTCTTGGATTATATTTCGCGACAACGGATGATGAAGTTCTTGAAGGGTCTTAACCCTGCGTTTGAGCATAGAAGGAATGTACTCCTAGCACAGCCCATGCTTCCAACCTTGGAAGAAGCCATAGCTGCCATGGCACAAGAAGATGCTCGATTGAAATTGATGTCCAACAAAAGCTCTTTCCAGGGGGGGCAAGCCGCTGTTGACAAGTCTGCCCTTGCCGCCTTCAATCAGCCTCCCTCTGTGGCCGGTGTTTGCCACAACTGTGGTGACTCAGGGCATTACATCAGATTTTGTCTAAAATCCCTGTCGAGTGATCATGGACGGGGCCGCGGAGGACGTCGAGGTGGTAGAGACGGTTATGCTGGAAGAAGGGAAAATTATTCTGGCGGCCACAAAGCAAATCTGGCGGAAGAAGGAGACGAACATCACCTGGCTGAGTTAACCCCTCTTGAGAAGGAGTTCCTCGCGAGGTTACACAACACGAAGCTGGGTTCGGACGGCAATCATGGGGCGTCATCTTCCTGGGGGATCACATCCCTTGCTTTGCCCAGACCAGCACAGGTATTCCTGCGCGTGCTCTTGCGGCAGCTGTCCACCAACCAGGTTGGATTATGTACTCTGGGGCATCTCGCCATGTTTCGGGGTCCCGTGGTAAGTTCCAGGACTATACTCACCTACCGACGCCGGAGAGCATTCAGACTGCTGATGGTAACTCCAGCCCTGTCACGGGTAAAGGCACTGTCGCATGCACCCCTTCTCTCACTCTCACCAATGTGTTACATGCTCCGTCTTTTCCTGTCAATCTTCTTTCTATTAGTGCCATTATTCTTGATCTTAACTGTACAGTTTCCTTTGACATTCCTACGGTGACTTTTCAGGAGAAGGGGACAGGACGACGACTAGGGACTGGCACATGGCATAAGGGACTGTGGTACTTGGACTGGACTGGACTGGACTGGACAACGCATTGGCATCTCTGGTAGCAGACACACCACCTGAAGATTCACGGTGCAGTGTAGAAGATGAATTGCTCCTCCACCACCAGCGTGTCGGTCATTCTTCTTTTAAAATTATTAGTCGAATGTATCTGTCCTTATACCAAAGAGCTACTAAAGAGAAGTTATTTTGTAATGCATGTGAGTTGGGTAAACATACCAGAAGCACGTATATGAGTTCAGGACATCGAAGTTCAGCTGCATTTGATATGATACATTCGGACGTATGGGCCCTTGTCCTACAACCGGTATTAACGGTTTTCGATGGTTCGTCACTTTTATTGATTGTCATACTCGCGTGACATGGGTCTACCTTATGAAGAATAAAAGTGACGTCTTTGAGGCGTTTCGCGACTTTCATCGCCGGATAGAAACACAATATGGCACTAAAATTAAGTGCTTACGGTCTGACAATGGGACGGAGTATACAAATAAGCAGGTTGCTGAGTATTTATCCACTCATGGAATACTACACCAAAATTCATGTGCCTACACACCGGTACAAAATGGTGTGGCCGAACGGAAGAACAGACACCTGCTGGAGGTCGCACGGACGATGATGCTGGCTATGAATGTCCCGAAATACTTATGGGGGCAGGCGGTGTTAACGGCCTCTTATCTCATCAATAGAATACTATCTCAGGTATTGGACTGGAAGACACCGTTGGAGATGCTTACTGGTGCAACCACGTACACTGTTCCACCGAAAGTATTTGGGTGTATGTTTTGTCCAAGATAATAGGCTAGGCGTTGGCAAACTGGATCCTAGAGCGGTTAGATGTGTCTTTGTCGGGTACACGGCAACTCAGAAGGGATACGCATGTTGGAGCCCAGTTGAGCGGAAGATGTTTGTAAGCATGGACGTTACATTCAGAGAACTGGAACCATATTATGCTTCGGATGGCGGTTCGGCGTTTGGTGACACACCTAACACAGAGGGTGTTAGATGTGAGGGGGAGAAAATAAGTTCATCTGTGGTAGTCGGATCGGTCCCATGCCCGGTCGTGGAAAATTGGACGAAAGGGGGAGAAAGCAGTGACTCCGATACAGAAGATGAAGAAGATACATATGTTAAACAGGGGGAGCAGCAGACAATGGAAAAGGAGCTCCAAGTCTACAGAAGGAGACAGCAGAAGTCCAGTACTGTGCCTGTACCGTGTCCTGTGCCTACTGTACCAAGTCCCTCGTCTACTCCTGATCCAACTCTTGAAGATGTTGTCCCCGCACAGAATCAATCTGATTCTGATGCGGATCTCTCTGACTCTGATGGTATGATCTCTCCACCACCTATTGCTCCCTTAAGGAGATCTCGCATCAATGCGGGTAAGGCTCCTAGTCGTTTTGATAATTATGAACATGATATTGCCAACTACCTGTCTTATTCTAACATTTTTTCGAATTATCGAGCCTTTATTGCATCATTAGACTCTACTTCGTTGTCCAAAAGTTGACAGGAAGCAAAGAAAGATCCAAGGTGGAAAGCTGCAATGATGGAAGAACTTGGAGCACTGGAGAAAAATAAGACGTTGGAGCTGGTTCCATTACCCAAAGGGAAGAAAATTGTAGGATGCAAATGGGTGTACACGGTAAAGGAGACGTCAGAAGGAAAGGTGGAACGATACAAGGCGAGGTTGGTTGCAAAGGGATACACACAATCATATGGCATCGACTATGATGAGACGTTTGTTCTAGTAGCGAAAATGAGCACCGTAAGAACTCTGGTCTCAATTGCAACAAACTATGGGTGGAAGCTATACCAATTAGATGTGAAGAATGCCTTTCTCCATGGGGACCTACAAGAAGAAGTGTACATGGAACTCCCGCCAGGGTGCTACGCTACAGAATCAGACGGAGGGACGTCGCATGGAAAAGTGTGCAAACTAAAGAAGTCGCTATATGGGCTCAAGCAATCTCCTCGAGCCTGGTTTGACAGATTCAGAAAGGCTGTTACAGGTCTGGGATACCATCAAGCAAATGCAGATCATACGGTCTTTCTTCAGCATACAAGAGGCCAAATCACTATACTTGCTGTATACGTGGATGATATAGTAATCACAGGTAATGATGAAGTCGAGATCGCTAAGCTGAAGTCAAAACTCGCGAAGGAGTTTGAAGTGAATGATTTAGGAGCAATGAGGTACTTTCTAGGTATCGAGGTGTGTGAAGGCGAACAAGAAATTGTTCTCTCACAGAAAAAATACACACTAGATCTGCTGAAGGAGACAGGGATGCTCGAATGCAAAGCAGCAGTCACTCCAATTGACCAGAAGTGCAAGTTGGGATCAGAAGCAGGAGAGCCAGTTGATCGTAAAAGATATCAACGACTTGTAGGGAGATTGATTTATCTGGGGCACACTCGCCCTGATATCTCATTTGCAGTGAGTGCAGTAAGTCGCTACATGCATGATCCAAGAACGGGTCATATGGATGCAGTGTTTCAGATCTTGAGATATCTGAAAGGGACGCCGGGGAAAGGGCTATGGTTCAAGAAGAATGGATGTATAGAAGTTGAGGGATACTGCGATGCAAACTGGGCCAGCTGCATAGACGATAGAAGGTCTACCACGGGATATTGTGTCTTTGTAGGAGGAAACTTTGTCTCATGGAGAAGCAAAAAACAGTCAGTGGTAGCACGATCTACAGCTGAAGCAGAATACAGAGCAATGGCCTTAGGAGTGTCGAAATTGCTGTGGATGAAGGCGTTGCTGACAGAGTTGAAGCTGGACAAGGGAGCACCGTTACGTCTTTTGAGCGATAGTCAAGCTGCAATAAGTATAGCTAACAATCCAGTTCAGCACGACAGAACGAAGCACATCGAGATCGATCGATTCTTCATCAAAGAGAAGCTGGAACAAGGGATACTAAAGATTGATCATGTTTGCTCAGAAGAACAAGTGACAGACTGTTTGACTAAGGGTCTTAGTTTATTAAGTCTGTCGAAGCTATGTAACAAGATGGGAATGATTAATATCTATCGTCCATCTTGAGGGGGAGTGTTGAGAACTAATAAGGGATTTAGTCCCACATTGAAAAAATGTAGTATGAAGAGGAGCTAGACTCCCTATAAGTAGTGGAGTAGCCAATCAATAAATATATAACAATTATTCTCTACAATACCTATGAAAAATAAACATATTATGAGGAACCAACATAAAATTATTATGCATTTATTTTTCTCGCTTTTTGCCCGTATTTATCGGTTCTCCCTATATAACTCAGTTGCTCGAGCATTTTGGCTTCACGACACTCCGAAATGTGATAGGACATAACCAAAATAGGTGTCGAATCTGTGTTTATCGTGTTTTTTAGAAGGGAAGTGGATGTAACTTCAATCTCTAGGACATCCGTTGTTAAAATATGGGCTCTCTTTTCTTTGCATATTTTCTACATAGGTAGGTAGTCTTTGCTTTGTTGTGCATACTTCCTCGTGGATAAGAAATAGTTCACATACACTTGTCTTTCAGTTCTTGTCTACTTGAACCCTAAAGTGATCAAATTAACTAATCATAACTTTAGAGAGGCAAATATTTAGTAACTCATAAAGGCACAGGTCACCAGGACCACCAATGGGGGTTTAAAAATTGATAATTCGTAGTACCTAACACAAGGGTGACACCATTCTATCAGGATTCAGTACACAACCTGAGCCTTCCTTATTATTTTAACCTTGTTCTACTTCAAATTTTAGGTTCTTTGGATCTATGTTCAAGTATTAAGTGCATTTTATCATTAGTCCTGTGTGTGTGGATCAAGAGCAACAACTATTGCAAACAAAGTTATAAACATGAACTATATTAAACCAAGCAATTTTCATCTATGTTACCTTTCAAATGCGCACAGTAAACTAATTCTTATTTTTTGCTTATGTCATTGTTAACATTGGCTAAAGTTCTTTATCATGAACTTCAACTGTCCTTTATCATGAACTATATTTTCCCCCTTTTTTGTTAAGCAAATGGAGTTGGCTTGTGATCTTTAGGTTCATGTCAATGGTGAAGGGACCTTCTTTCTGGACAAGGTAAGCTTGTTGTGTAGCACTAAAGCCAAATAGTGTCCAACTCCAAAAAATGTTCTATTAAAAACTGTTACAAGTTAACAAAAGCAATATGCTCTTGCAAAGTTTTTTGATAGGTAATATTTGTTATTTCAGCGAATCAAGGTTTGTTAGGGTGTCAGATTCAAAGGCCCTTATTATGGCATGTTTGATTCAATCCCATGCTCGACTCCATTGTGGTATGGCATTGATATGGAGCATTTATGGCCTACACATGTGAAGGATTTTTGGGTTCCATAAGGCTCTTGTTATGGAATGTTAGATTTAGTACAGAGTGTAACATCATCATTAGTCAAACCTTTTTATAAATTTATATATTCACCTTAGCACTGATTTAAAATATCAGTTATCTGGTACCAGGTTAAGTATTCATCCTTTATATCAAAGATTTTGGTTCAATATTAAGTCTATGGGGGTTTCTTGTAATATGTATAATCTCAATCCCAGATTTTGGTTCAGTTTCATCCTTCATTTCATTTTTTTCATAAATTCAAATAAGCCTTGTCTATTCATATATGGAGATCCTATAGCCAGAAATTCAGCTGGACAATCATTTGTTATAAGTGATTGAATATGAAGAATATTGGATTTATTCCCAGAAACCAACTTGTCTCAGATTATAGATCATATTCTTTACCAACAATCCTTGTAGAGTAAAATTGGAGCTGATATCATAATGGCCCTTGACAATGTTGTGAAAACTATTATTACAGGTCCCCGTATAGAGGAGGCTATATACGGAATGATTCAGCCTGTATGATATTTTTTTGCATTGATACCAATATATAGACTTTGGTAACTTGCCAAATATACATTTTTCTCATTCTAGTTATGTTCTTTGGATATCGTTTCTCTTATCCACTCTATTTTTCAGATAGCAGACTTCTCTTCATATAGATAATGTCATCCTTTATAATTTATTGAAAATGATGGTCAAATTCTGTAGGTGCAATTTATTTTTTTTGAGAAGGAACTAGAAATTTTCTCTAGCATCTCTATTTTGTTATGTATCCAACCAACATGTGTAAATGAGCAGAGCCAAACTCTATTTTGGAGAATGGCCTGCTAAAATTGTCTCTAAATATATGTTTTAGGTGGAAGTTCTCTTATGATCTCTACTTTTGAGGCATTTATAATTCTGACCTGAAAACCAGCATGTGTAAATGAGCACAGCCAAACTATATTTTGTAAAGATTTGTTCGTCTAGTTATCAACAACTCGGGCTTGTTTAGAGTTCAAATTGGCTTGATTTATGTTTTTGTATGGGCATATCTAATTCTTTGTGGGTTTTTTTTCTGCTTTATTTAAAATTCTTTTGATTTCCCTATCCCCAACTAGGGGTACAACTCGGGCGGGTTGGGTCGGGCTTGAGCTCAACCCGAGCCCAACCCGATGAATCATAAGCCTAGCCCGAGCCCAAGCCCGGCCCGACCTCGGGTTCAACATATGAAGCCCAAGACCGAGCCCGGAGGATCGGGTTGAACTCGGGTTGGGTCGGGTTCATCGGGCTCTAATATGATATTTGAAATAATTTTAAACAAAACCAATATTAGACACATAATCAAATAGCAATCAAGTCTTAATCATTACAAAATGCAAACTGTAAAATTTAGGATAAGGAGTTGAAGAGTTTGAGTGGATAAATTTAGGATTTAAACTTTTTTATTTAAAAAGTATGAAACCCGACTTATATATATATATATATTTATATATATAGTCGATATATATATATATATATATATATATATATATATATATATATATATAGTCGGGTTCTTCGGGTAACCCGACACATGAACCCAAGCCCAACCCGATTTTTGATCGGGTTCAAATATTTTAACCCAAACCCGAGCCCGAATCCGAGTATCTTCAACCCTAACCCAACCCATTAACGGGTTTACCCGATCGGGCTCGGGTTTAGCCCGCCCGAGTTGCACCCCTATCCCCAACTATGGACTGTTGTATTTGTGACTGAAATATGCAACTTGTGTTCTGTCAATTTCTTGGCACAGTGAAAATATGTTAACCTTGATTAGAAATGTCTTTATCTAAAAGTTTGTTTAAATTTATATTTCCTGAGTTTTGTGCTTGATTTTTTTTCCTAGGTGCTATGCAAGGTTGCATGCATCCAAGGGCTGTGAATTGTCGGAAGAAGAAGTGTGGACACCAATCAGGTAACAATTATAACTAAGTATACATCCAAGGTTTTTGTTCTTTTTGATCTTACTATCATTGTTAATATTAGATTTTGGACACATCCTAGGTTTTTGTTCTTTTTGATCTTGCTATCATTATTAATACTAGATTTTGGATTATTGGCTAGTAATAGTACAATGTAATCTCAAATTTGTCAGGCATTTGATGAATTGCGTGAGACTTTGAATTGTCTGGTTATAGTGCTAAATAATTTAGTGTTCCGCCACGTTAAAGTGCCAATTATGACCGGAAACGAACACACACATTATTTTCTTAATAAGCTCCCAAAGAAGACAACAGTTTTTTCGTTTATGTTTGACAGGAAGGTAGTGGGTTTAAAACTTTTTTTAAATGTCTTTATACCTTGTGAATGTCTTATTCTTAATTATTTTAAGCTACCTTGTGATTGTCTTATTCTTAATGAGCTACAAGGCTGGTCTCAGCTTCGAGCTACAAGACATGATGGACAAGCAGTAACTTGTGAAGGTTTCTTTGCTGCTATGCGGGACGCAAATGGTACAAATTTTGCTGATTTCTTGCTATGTTATGCTGCCTGTCTCCAGTTTATCTTTTTTTATGTTCCACAACTTTTACTTTTACAGTTGTTTGGTCTGTCACTTTTATAGGTACTCTCACGCAAGAACTCGCCATCTTAAAGCCACAACTTTTATTTTTTTTATGTTCGAAGATCACTTTCAGGACTTTATGTATGGGTTGAATGCTGAGTTGTATGGTCATACCCGATCTAATCTTCTGGCTCAGGATCCTCAGCCAAGTTTAGATCGGACATACCAGGCAGTCCGTGAAGAAGAGGATATGCGAAAATCTCAGGTCAAATCCGCTACTGAGGAGGTGTTGGCGCTGGCTATCAAGACTTCGTCTCGTATTTCTACTGCTTCTAATAGTAGAACCTCAGATTCCAGGGACAAATCAGGTATGATCTGTACTCATTGCAAGAAAACAGATCATGATGTTGCAACTTGCTTTGCCAAGATTGGCTATCCAGAGTGATGGGAGACTCGTCCTCGGCGTGAGGGCGGACGTGGTGCTGGTGGTGGCAGAGGTCCGGCACCACAGCAGAGACGTGATGGGGGACGCGGTACTGGTGGCGCAGGGGTGGTTCATTATGTCGCCGCTGCTGGTCATGTTGTCCCTGCTGGTCTTGCTGGGAGTTCGGCAGATATGCATGGAGGGTATCCTTCACCACTTTCAGGTGAACAATGGCAGAAGCTGATGAGTTTGCTGGGTAACGACAATCCTTCCAAACCTAGTTCTTCAAACTCTGATCGTCTGATGGATAAGAATTCTTCTGTCACTTGGATATTCGATACTGGGGCTACTCTTCATGCAAATGGTTCTCGTGACTGTTTAGTTGATTGCTTTGAGGGTCCTGTCTGTCTTGTGATTTTGCCTGATGAGAGCACTATTGATGCTGTTCTGAGAGACAAAGTATTTTTGACTGTTTCATTGGTGTTGACAGATGTTCTTTATGTTTCGACATTGACTTGCAACTTGATCTCTGTCTCACAATTGATTGGTGTCAGAAATTATGATATGTTATTTATTTCTGATTTGTGTTTTGTTTAGGATCGAAGTACGAGGATGGTGATTGGAGCAGGTGAATAAAGGGGTGGACTTTACTTCTTGGGGGAGGTTTCAGCTTCTTTGGCTTCGGTGATCCTGGCATGCAGAGAGTGATTCCGAGGTTTGGCATAGTAGACTGGGACATCCTTCAGATAAAGTAATTCTGACTTTACCTTTTCTTTCTTGTAGTAGTGTATTTTTTCATAAGGCTTGTGATATTTGTCATCAAACTAAACAGACTCGTGATGCTTTTTCTGATAGTAGTAGTCGTGCTTTGAGATACTTTAAACTTATACACTGTGATCTGTGGGGACCATATCGTGTTCCGTCATCTAATGGGGCACGATATTTTTTGACTTTGGTGGATGATTTTTCTAGAGCTGTTTGGGTTATTTTATTGGCAGATAAGTGTGCTGTTTATTCTATGTTTCTTAAATTCATTGCTATGATAAAGTGTCAGTTTGGGATCCATATACGTCGTGTGCGGAGTGACAATGGCATTGGATTTAATTGTTTACGAGATTATTTTTCATCTCGAGGTATATTGTTCCAAACGTCCTGTGTTGGGACATCTCAACATAATGGAAGGGTACAAAAAAAACATCGTCATATTTTAAATGTAGCCAGGGCATTGAGATTTCATGGTTCTCTTTCTGTGAATTTTTGGGGAGAATGTGTTCCGGGTGCATGCTATTTGATAAATAGAACACCTTCTAGTATCTTGTATTTTAAGTCTCCTAATAAAGTTTTATATGATTCGGCTCCTTCGTATGATGATCTACGTATTTTTGGTTGTCTGTGCTATGCGTATGATTTGAAATCCCGACATGATAAATTTGCTAGCAGAAATAGAAAATGTATCTTTGTTGGGTATCTACTTGATAAGAAGGGCTGGAAACTGTAGGATTTGGAGATTGGTAAATTTTTTGTGTCCCGTGATGTTACTTTTTATGAAAAAGAATTTTCTGGGTGTGGCTCTGCTACCGAGCTGTCTTCTGCGACACGCCATACATCTGTTGAGGTATCGGTAGACGATATAGATGCTTTTGGGATGGTGCAGGCTACGGTTGCTGAGGCCGGAGTGGTTGCTGGCGGCTCGGCACCGAGCGGCGAGAATGCACAGGTAGCTGTAGAAGTATTGACAGGAGAGTCCGCTGGGGATAATGCGGATACTACGGATGATACAGGGGATACAGTGTTGCCAGAGGTGCCCGACGAGGTAGTATTGGGAAGAGGATTGAAAAAGAAATCACAGCCAGTGCGATTACAGAATTTTGTGACGAATGCTGTTAGAAGTAAAAGTCCTCCCTTTAACACAGTTCATCTGTTCCCGTCACTTCCTCAGGTACTTCGTTATCCTCTAACACAATTTTAAGTTATGACAGATTTATTGTTGGACACAGAGATTTTCTTGCAGCTATCACTGCAGGTGTTAAGGCTACTTCATATCGCCAGGTCTCGCGAGATTCAGGCTGGCGCGCGGCTATGCAAACTGAAATACAGGCTCTGGAAGATAATGAGACATGGAGTCTTGTCGATTTGCCTCATGGGAAGAAAATATTGGAAAGTAGATGGGTGTACAAAATTAAGTACAACTCCGACGGAAGTATTGAGCGCTTAAAGGCACGGCTGGTTGTGTTCGGTAATCATCATGTTGAGGGGATCGACTATTCAGAGACTTTTGCCCCGGTAGCTAAGATGCATACAGTTCGGACGTTCTTGGCTGTTGCAGCTGTGAGAGGCTGGACTTTGCACCAGATGGATGTGCACAATACTTTTCTTCATGGAGAACTGACAGAAGAAGTGTATATGAAGTTGTCGTCAGGTTTTTTCGCATAGTGAACCCAACAAAGTGTGTCGCCTGCGTAAGTCTCTATATGGATTGAAACAGGCACCACGTTGTTGGTTTGCTAAGCTTGCTGCTTCTCTGATATCCTATGGATTTATTGTCACGTCCCAGAACCAGAATACTAGAGAGCGGGGGAATGACTCAGCCAGCTACGTATTACGGGTAGATGAATACCGTATAATACGATCAATGCTGTCTAACAAGACGAGGGGGTGCATACTACATGAAAGTCTCCCTATGGTCACTTCATTCAAACAAGAAACAGAAATAGAGAACATGTAAGATAAAGCAGTAAGGCGTCCCAAATGCTCAGTCAAAATGTTCTTGATATCTGGTTTTACAAAAACATAGCCACATGATGTAGCAGGGTATACACAATTGTTATCAGCTGCAGTCTGACTTAATTACAATTATGCAAAAGTAAGTACAAGATAATCCGACTAACATGTCGGGGCCAAACGACAAAGTATAAAGTAAGTAACAAAACGAGCTGGGAAGTAAGAAACCCACTCGAGTCTTCCTGCGATCATCCCTCTAGTATTGACCATCTTGGAGGTAGAAGTAAGCTGGATCCTCGGGGTCTGGGCATGCAAAACCAGAGAGGTTAGACCTCTAATAGCAAGTACCGCAAGGGAGCACGATATGAGGAATGAAGCCAGTAATAAGAGAATATGATAATAGATCTCTGCTATCTACTAGGATTCACATAACATCACGACACTTCGAACCAACCTCCCAACCAAACAAGGACAGAAGTTGGCCAGTCATGTCCTGACATTCTGATCATCTCAGTTAGGTAACAGAGTAGGTACAGTAAACAAACAAATCAACTTAAACGGCCATGCAACTACTATGGCTTGCTACAGTGAGTTCCAAGTTATCCTGGAATTATGCAATAAAGGATTCCTCAGTTCTTACTATGAGCAAGCAAGGCTAGTCTATCCAGTCAATCAATTGCGCCAATCATGAATTAGACGAGTCACAGCGGGACGCCCGTCATAAATATACAATATACAATAAATAATATAAGCAGATACCGCTCCCTGCCCGTGTGGCAGATTTGCAGTATCTGTGGGAATCAGCCGGCCTGTCGGACACTTAATAGTCCCAAAGAGGGCTGCAATGTAAGAACTCGGGAATCCATTCTCTCCATGCAATCATTATTTTATTTAACTTAGTAGTCTCTACGTTGAGTGAAATCCCATACCGTGGATCATGGTCATTCAGAATGAGTACTTCCGTACAAGTACGGTATGCCCAACTCTACAACGATACCCGTGCGGTTAGGTTGTAGGTCTTACATAACGTAATGCAACAATCAAAACTAACCATAAAATAATCATGCTTTGACCATAAAGTACACACGCTGCTTTTGTAGAAAAAAATAATTTGAAGCCTGCACATGCCTGTATGCCAATATTCGGGATCGGCCAATCAATTGCAATAGTTCATAGTTTAATATGAACATGTCTCATTCATTCAATTCAATAAGACGACTAGCCAGTCTCTTAGTTCCAACTAGGAACGCATGATCAATTGTTAGTCAAGGTCACAATCATTATCAATGGTGACAAGGCATGAAAGTCAACTAGTATTCAGTGGGGTCGAGTCTACAACTCTCAGGGTTTAACTCCAGTCATACTGGGTATCCATAAACCAATCAAGACACAGGGCACGTTCTACACAACCATATGTATTAAAAATATTAACATGCCAAGATTATCAAGTTCATGCCAAAAGGCGTAAGGATATAATAGGAGAATTATCATGCCAACATAAAGCGAATAAATTATAGAGCACTAGGAACACCAAGGTTAGATTACGCCAAGGCTGATCTATGCCATGACTAGTCTACGTCCAAGCTTTACGCTCAGGCAATAATACGCGAGTAAAAAGCCTGCATGCGTAAAAGCCTGCATGCGTAAAGCTTGCCTGCGTAAAATAGAGTCGGGCGTAAAACTTGTCTTACGCCAAACTTAGAAGAGTACGTGTAAAACATAAAGTTACGCGTAAAGGAAGTACACTCAAATAAAGGAACAAGGTTGAGCATAAAACTCGTTTTACGCCGAGCCAAGGGGTACGCGTAAAAAGATTTGAGTTTACGCCTGAGGCACTGTGCGCGTAAAACATTGCATGCGTATAGGATCGAGCCATGCGTAAAAGTTGCTCGTGTAAAGAGTCAAGTTTTACGCCTGAAACGTTGTGTACGTAAAACGATTACGCTAAGTCAAGTAGACTTGCGTAAAACAGTTTTATGCTGATACGAGTGATTGTGGGCGTAAAGCTCGGCACTACGCGGACACGTATAACGTGGGCGTAAAAAACTCAATATTACGCTGGCACGTATAACGTGAGCGTAAAGACTCAATATTATGCTAACACGTAACAACGTGGGCGTAAAAACTCACTATTACGCTGGTACGTATAACGTGAGCGTAAAGACTCAATATTACGCTAACACGTAACAACATGGGCGTAAAAACTCACTATTAAGCTGGCACATATAACGTGAGCGTAAAGTTCCTCCCGAACTCTAATTCCCACAGAACCTTCGTTCCTAGCCAGAAATGGGGTTTCCATGGGTCAGAATGACGTATAACACAACCTCAACAATCTGGAACGAACAAAACTTGGAAACAAGGAAGTTTGATAGATCAAAACCACTAAAAATCCAAAAATAGCAATTTCTAGATCTACGAAAAATAAGACTTCAAAAATGCAAAATGCCAAGTTCTAAACTCTCTTAAAATTACGAGAGGAAGATTAGTGAACCATAAAAATGGGTTCTCATTGTGGAAGCAAGATGTACTTGCCTATGGATTTTGGTAGGTAGAGAGAGTTATGAGGAAGAAGAAGAAGAGTAATGGTGAAGGAGAGTAATGAAGAGAGAGAAAGGGTTTGGGGGATTTAAATGGGGGTGTTGGGTTCGGTTCATGATGAACCAATAAGAACCCAAAAGTAAACCAACCTAGGCCGAACCTAAAACAAAGCTAAAGCAGAGAATAAAAGCAGAAAGTAAAATGCAGAAAATTAATTGGCGTAAAATTAAAGGAATTTAAATACAGGATAATACATGATAAATATTAAATAAATACATTCAAGTAGTATATGCATAAAAATACGTATTCTGGGAACGGGGAGTGACATCTCTACCCTCCTTAGAAAAATTTCGTCCTCGGAATTTCAAATCCAAGCAAGATAGAAACATCAGAGTCAAACTAATCTAAGTACAAGCAATTTAAGCAAGCAATCATTTTACAATATCAATAGCAAGTAATACATCTATGTTTAACAATCCATGATATCAAGTAATTTCTACTCATAGGGTGATAAGCATGCGGAGTTAAGACAGTCAAGGTATGCGGAAAGAAATATATCTTGTGTGTCAAACAGGTGCGGATACCGTGATCGGATATCATCCTCACGTTCCCACGTTGACTCTCCTAAAGAGTGATGACCCCAAGCAACCCGGACAAGGCTAATTGTTCGGTTCTTGAGTATCTTCTCTCTTCGGTCCAAAATAGACACAGGCTATTCCTCGTTGGACAGGTTGGTACTAACAACCAGTTCAGAATGGTCGAAGATATGGCTTGGATCCGATACATACCTACGCAACTGAGATACATGGAACACGTCATGCACCTCTCGTAACGAAGGTGGAAGAGATAAACGATAAGCAACATCGCCTATCCTATCAAGGATAGCAAATGGGCCTACGTATCGTGGACTCAATTTTCCACGAACGTCAAATCTAATGACCCCACGAGTAGGTGAGATCCGCAAGAATACGTGGTCCCCAACAGAAAACTCTAGCGGCCTACGATGCTGGTCCGCCCAATGACGATGCCGATCCTGCGCAACTCGAAGTCGCTCTCTAATTCCCTTAACCACTTCAACTGTCTGAACAATCATTTCTGGGCCTAACATCTTCCTCTCTCCGATATCATCCCATGCTAGTGGCGACCTACACTTCTTACCATATAGAGCTTCGAATGTCGCCATCTGGATACTGGCTTGATAACTGTTGTTGTATGAGAATTCGACTAAGTGTAGGTGGCTCTCCTAAGATCCTCCAAAATTTAGGGTGCAAGCTCGCAACATATCTTCTAAAGTCTGAATTGTCCTTTCTGATTGCCCGTCCGTCTGGGGATGGTAAGCCGTGCTAAATCTCAACTTGGTACCCAGACTATGATGTAAGCTCTTCCAGAAATGTGATGTAAAGCGGGTGTCTCTGTCTGACACAATACTGACAGGGACTCCATGCTGCCTGACTATCTGCTGTATATATAATTCTGCCAACTTTTCTGTAGATTGTCCTACTCTAAAAGGAAGAAAGTGTCCCACCTTTGTAAGTCGGTCTACTATCACGCAAATAGCATCTTTACCACTCGACGATCTCGGTAAACCGGTCACAAAGTCCATGGTGATATGCTCCCACTTCCATTCCGGAATATGAAGCGGTTGCAATAACCCAGCTGGCCTCTGCTGTTCTGCCTTCACTTGCTGACATATCAAGCAACGGGAAACGAATCTAGCTATCTCCCTCTTCATTCCGTTCCACCAGAAGTGTTGCTTGATATCTTGGTACATCTTGGTCCCTCCAGGATGTATAAAATACTGAGAACTGTGAGCTTCTGTCATAACCTCCTGTCTGATATCTTCACTAGGCACACATAGACGTGATCCAAACCTATGTGTACCATCTTCATGAATCTTCATCTCCTTTCTGAGTCCTGACTCATATTCTGTCCTAAGCTTCTGAATCCTTGGGTCCTGTGCCTGAGCTGCCTTGATCCTGTCTACCAAGTTGGATTGAACTTGTAGACTCGCCAAAATTTTTATATCATTAGGAAGTATAACTTCGATGCCCATCTCCTGAAGGTCTTCTAAGATGTGCTTCTGTGTTGTCAACATAAATGCGCCGTCTCTCCTGCTAAGAGCGTCTGCTACCACATTAGCCTTGCCTGGATGATACTGAAGCTCCACGTCGTAATCATTGATCGACTCCAACCATCTTCTCTGCCTCATGTTCAGTTCCTTCTGAGTAAAGATGTACTTCAGACTTTTGTGGTCTGTGTACATGTCCATTCGATCACCATATAAGTAATGCCTCCATAACTTCAAAGCAAATACTACTGCCACCAACTCCAAGTCATGAGTTGGATAATTCTTTTCGTGGTCTCGAAGTTGCCTAGATGCATACGCTATCACCTTCCCATGCTGCATGAGGACACATCCATACCTGACGCATCACAATATACAGTAAAACCTCCGGGTCCAACCGGCAAGGTAAGGATAGGTGCTGATATCAACTTCTGCTTCAAAGTCTCAAATGATGTATGGCATTCTGTCGACCAAACGAATGGTACATCCTTCCGTGTCAAGCGGGTCATGGGTGCTGAAAGTCTCGCAAAGTCTGACACGAACCTTCTGTAATATCCTGCCAATCCCAAGAAACTCCGCACATCAGCTACGGTCTTGGGTACTGGCCAACTCTCTACGGCTTCTACCTTCTTGGGATCCACTGCTACTCCGACTCCTGATATGATGTGACCCAAAAATAAAATGTGATCCGTCCAGAACTCACACTTGCTGAGCTTGGCATACAACTGGTTCTCTCTCAGAACCTGTAACACTTTCCTGAGGTGGTCTTCATGCTCCCCTTCACTGGCAGAGTATACGAGAATGTCGTCGAGAAACACTATAACAAATTGATCTAAGTATGGCATAAATATGCGGTTCATCAAATCCATAAATACTGCTGGAGCATTGGTCAAACCAAACGGCATTATCAAGAATTCATAATGCCCATACTTCGACCTGAATGCTGTCTTGGGAATATCCTCCTTCCGAACCCTTACTTGATGATACCCTGAACGAAGATCTATCTTGAAGAAAACTCTAGCTCTGCTCAACTGATCAAATAAGTCGTCGATCCTGGGTAATGAGTACTTGTTCTTTACCGTTGCCGCGTTAAGCTTCCTGTAATCGATGCACAATCTGGATGACCCATCCTTCTTCCCCACAAGTACCACTGGTGCTGCCCATGGTGATACACTAGCTTGGATGAACTTTTTCTCCTTCAGTTCCTCTATGTGCTGATATACCTTGACCTGTTCTGAATTCGCCATTCTGTAAACTCGATCTGATATCGGTTTAGTTTCAGGTGCCAATTCTATACTGAACTCAATATCCCTAACTGGTGGTAGACCTGGAAGTTCTTCGGGAAATACGTCTAGAAACTCTTCAACTACCTTCGGAACCTGAACTTCTTCCATTGCCGTTACTACTCCCTGCTCTTGTCGAGTTGCCGCTGATCTGACTAAGGTGAACCGCTTCATGCCTGGAATATCAAAAGATACACTCCCTCTACAACAATCTATTGTCGCATGACTGTCTTTCAACCAGTCCATGCCTAAGATAACGTCGAAATTTCCAACAGAAAATTCTATCAAGCTGGCGGGTAAGGAATGCCCGCAAACTACAACACTACATGCTAGAATGACTCTACTAACTCCTACGAGCCCATTACCAGTGAGTATATTCAACCTCCCTGGCAATGTCTCGAACTCCACTCCTAGCCGTGTTGTAAATTGTGCAGATATAAATGCGTGTGATGCTCCCGAATCAAATAATGCTACTGCGGGATATGAGGCGACGAGAATGTTACCTGCCACAACATCTTCCGATGCTAATGCCTCCTCCAAGGACAGAGTGAATGCCTACCCTCGACCTCCTTGTTGGTTCCCATGTTGCGGCCTAGCCTGGTGCTGCTGCTGGCCCCTGCCTTGGTGATGCTGGGGTGGTCTAGGCTGTTGCTGCATCGGCGGTCCCTGCTGCCGAAACATCTGAGCTTGCGACATGAACGGGCGCTGTGCCAACGATCTCACTGCTACCGCTGGTCCTCGATACTTGCCTGCCCCTGGTGCTGGTAGAGCAGGAAATTGCTGTACTGGTCCTCCTGACCTCGAATTCATGGGACAGGTGGTAACCCGATGATCTGGATTTCCACATATCAAACACTGCCCGTTCAATGTCCGACACACATCCCTAGTGTGCCCTACCTTCCCACAATAAGTACAGCCCGCTGGGGTTGCTGGTTCTTCCTCTGTTGCTGTTGCTATTGCCTTGATGGTGGTGTTGGCCCTCGCATTGCCACATCGTGAATGCGAATGCCAGGGGATGGTGCTGTTGTTCGGGGCGCTACTCCCCCTCCTCCTTCAATCTGACTGTGGGATCTCTTCTGACCTCCAGTCCTTGTCGTGATCCTCTGAATGGTGATCTCATGCCTTCGGGTTGCCGTCAATACTTCGTCAAAAGTCTGATAATTGTGCCCCTCTATCAATTGCAAGAGCTCAAGATGAAACCCTTGCTGGAACCTCATAGCCCTCTGGCTCTCTGTTGCTACCATCTCTGGGGCGAACCTACTCAATCTGCAGAACTCCGCTGCATAAGCATCTACAGTCTTGCCTGTCTGTCTGAGGTTGATAAACTTCTGTTGTAGCTCAAACTGCGCCACAACTCCATAGTACTTCATCTTGAATCTTGCAGTAAAATCGTTCCAAGCAACAGGGCGTCTGATGCCTACCTCCTCTGATTCCCACCAATCACGTGCGAGATCCTGAAGTAACAACTTCACCTGATCCACACGTTCTTTCGCCGGCACCTTGGCTGCTGTCAAAATAGCCTCAATATCCTTAAGTCATGCATCTGCTGAGATGGCATCTTCCGTACCCTCGAAGCGGCGGGGGTTGTACTTGCAAAACCTGATTGATGCTCCTGAATCTGGCCTCGCCCCTCTTTCCAACGCCGTCTGTAATCCTTGGTTGAGTAGTACATTCTGCTCTTGCAATTTAGCGTGCATGCGCTGCTGGACTAACATCTGATGTTGCTGAGTAGCCATCATCCCTCTCATGATCTCCAGAAGGGCCGGTGTGTCCACTTCCACTGGGGTAGGTGGAACTGTTGGTGGTGGTGGAACCTCGGGATACCGTGATCCAGCGGCTGGTTCCACTATCACTTCTTCTTGGATAGTCTATTGAGGTTGTACTGGCCCTTGTTACTGCTCAACAGGGTCTCGATGTTCATGTTGCCCTTGTTGTTGTCCGGTCCTGTCAGATGCGGACGAGGTGTCCCTAAGAAAAGGGACAAGAGAACAATCAAACGATCGGACATGAAGGATCAATGAAGTCAAAGGATACTGGAATGTCAAGCTAGAGTTGAGAGTAACGAATCATGAGATCAAGGAGAAACATGTGTGATTGAGACATCCTATAAATCAAAACATCCCACAAGTCTGAAATCAGACCTGCATGGGCCACCACTAAAACCTTGTCACGCCCCAGAACAAGAATACTGGAGAGCGGGGGAATGACTCAGCCAACTACGTATTACGGGTAGATGAATACCGTATAATACGATCAATGCTGTCTAACAAGACGAGGGGGTGCATACTACATGAAAGTCTCCCTATGGTCACTTCACATCTATTGTCTCAATCATTCAAACAAGAAACAGAAATAGAGAACATGTAAGATAAAGTAGTAAGGCGTCCCAAATGCTCAGTCAAAATGTTCTTGATATCTGGTTTTACAAAAATATAGCCAGATGATGTAGCAGGGTATACACAATTGTTATCAGCTGCAGTCTGACTTAATTACAATTATGCAAAAGTAAGTACAAGACAATCCGACTAACATGTCGGGGCCAAACGGCAAAGTATAAAGTAACTAACAAAACGAGCGGGGAAGTAAGAAACCCACTCGAGTCCTCCTGCGATCATCCCTCTAGTATTGACCATCTTGGAGGTAGAAGTAAGCTGGATCCTCGGGGTCTGGTCATGCAAAACCAGAGAGGTTAGACCTCTAATAGCAAGTACCGCAAGGGAGCACGATATGAGGAATGTGATATGGGCCCACTTTTTAGGCCTTTCAGTTATTTAGGCATAAAGGGGTATTGTGGTCTTTCACCACAATAACTCTCCTAGGGTTTGCTTTTCTTTTCTATTTATAGTCAGGGCTAGCCGTCATTACTTTTATGCTTGTGTTGAGAAGAAACTCTCAAGCGTCATTCAGAAGGGTTTAGACTTTGTTCGTCCATCAAAGTTGGGAGTTTGTTCTTTTCTCTAATAAAGATCGTTATTTTCCTTCTATTTCTATTTTTCTATAAATTATTTGTGAATCGATCTGGTCGATTCACATCAATTGGTATCAGAGCCCTCTACGAGCCATGGCAGACGGGACGAAAACATCAATCGACGAGAAGATCCGAGGTCTTCGGGAGGACTTCACCGCCGAGATCCGAGGTCTTCGGGAGGACTTCACGGCTATAATGACGCTCTTACAAAACATCTCGAAGAAGATCAACGGCGAGGAAGCGGAGGCGGTAACAACCCAAACCCTAGGCGATCAACTAGGGTTTGCTCCTGCGGAGGGGGAGGCGACCGAGGAGGAGGAAGGACCGGCCGGCGGCCGCTGCCCCGCAACCGCCGTCGCCGCCGCACCTCCGGGCTGGGCCCTGGCGGCCGGCGATCACCGCCGGACAGCAGCCGAGGGCCGCGGGAGCGCCACAGCAAGCCGCGCGAGCCCAGGCGGGGCCGCGGCTGCTGTGGGCGGCCGCTGGCCGGCCCCCGACCGCCACCCAGGGCCGGTTGGCGCCAAGGGAGCCGCCGGCGAGCGGTTGTGGCCGGACGCCGACCATGTCGGTCCCGGCGGACCGGCACCACACCCGGGAGAGGCCCTAGGGCTTGGGGCCCCCTATGGGGGTCGGACGATGACCTCGACCTACGGTGATAGGTTCACGGGTTCGGGAAGGGGCTTAGCTGGAGTTCCGGCTCGGACGGGAGGGACGGAGCCGCCAGGAGGGGCGAGGAACACCGGAGGCAGCAATTTTTTTGGAGAAACGGCGGATTCCGCCAACTTCCGGAGAGGGGATCTACCCCCACGACGACCACCACGGGCGAGGATCCGACGGAGAAAGAGGCCGCTATAGCAACAGACGCAGTTCCCAGATTTCCACCTTGAGGACAAGGTGGCTCTTTTAGGGGGCGGTATTGATGTGGACCCACTTTTTAGGCCTTTCAGTTATTTAGGCATAAAGGGGTATTGTGGTCTTTCACCACAATAACCCTCCTAGGGTTTGCTTTTCTTTTCTATTTATAGTCAGGGCTAGCCGTCATTACTTTTATGCTTGTGTTGAGAAGAAACTCTCAAGCGTCATTCAGAAGGGTTTAGACTTTGTCCGTCCATCAAAGTTGGGAGTTTGTTCTTTTCTCTAATAAATATCGTTATTTTCCTTCTATTTCTATTTTTCTATAAATTATTTGTGAATCGATCTGGTCGATTCACATCAGAATGAAGCCAGTAATAAGAGAATATGATAATAGATCTCTGCTATCTACTAGGATTCACATAACATCACGACACTTCGAACCAACCTCCCAACCAAACAAGGACAGAAGTTGGCCCGTCATGTCCTGACATTCTGATCATCTCAGTTAGGTAACAGAGTAGGTACAGTACACAAACAAATCAACTTAAACGGCCATGCAACTACTACGGCTTGCTACAGTGAGTTCCAATAAGACGACTAGCCAGTCTCTGTTAGTCAAGATCACAATCATTATCAATGGTGACAAGGCATGAACGTGTCTCATTCATTCAATTCAATAAGACGACTAGCCAGTCTCTTAGTTCCAACTAGCAATGCATGATCAATTGTTAGTCAAGGTCACAATCATTATCAATGGTGACAAGGCATGAAAGTCAACTAGTATTCAGTGGGGTCGAGTCTACAACTCTCAGGGTTTAATTCCAGTCATACTGGGTATCCATAAACCAATCAAGACACAGGGCACGTTCTACACAACCATATGTATTAAAAATATTAACATGCCAAGATTATCAAGTTCATGCCAAAAGGCGTAAGGATATAATAGGAGAATTATCATGCCAACATAAAGCGAATAAATTATAGAGCAATAGGAACACCAAGGTTAGATTACGCCAAGGCTGATCTATGCCATGACTAGTCTACGCCCAAGCTTTACGCTCAGGCAATAATACGCGCGTAAAAAGCCTGCATGCGTAAAAGCCTGCCTGCGTAAAGCCTGCCTGCGTAAAATAGAGTCGGGCGTAAAACTTGTCTTACGCCAAACTTAGAAGAGTACGTATAAAACATAAAGTTACGCGTAAAGGAAGTACACTCAAATAAAGGAACAAGGTTGAGCGTAAAACTCGTTTTACGCCGAGCCAAGGGGTACGCGTAAAAAGATTTGAGTTTACGCCTGAGGCACTGTGCGCGTAAAACATTGCATGCGTAAAGGATCGAGCCATGCGTAAAAGTTGCTCGTGTAAAGAGTCAAGTTTTACGCCTGAAACGTTGTGTACGTAAAACGATTACGCCAAGTCAAGTAGACTTGCGTAAAACAGTTTTACGCTGATACGAGTGATTGTGGGCGTAAAGCTCGGCACTACGCGGACACGTATAACGTGGGCATAAAAAACTCAATATTACGCTGGTACGTATAACGTGAGCGTAAAGACTCAATATTACGCTAACACGTAACAACGTGGGCGTAAAAACTCACTATTACGCTGGCACGTATAACGTGAGCGTAAAGACTCAATATTACGCTAACACGTAACAACGTTGGCGTAAAAACTCACTATTACGCTGACACGTATAACGTGAGCGTAAAGTTCCTCCCGAACTCTAATTCCCACGGAATCTTCGTTCCTAGCCAGAAATGGGGTTTCCATGGGTCAGAATGGCGTATAACACAACCTCAACAATCTGGAACGACCAAAAATTGGAAACAAGGAAGTTTGATAGATCAAAACCGCTAAAAATCCGAAAATTGCAATTTCTAGATCTACGAAAAATAAGACTTCAAAATGCAAAATGTCAAGTTCTAAACTCTCTTAAAATTACGAGAGGAAGATAAGTGAACCATAAAAATGGGTTTTCATTGTGGAAGCAAGATGTACTTGCCTATGGATTTTGGTAGGTGGAGAGAGTTATGAGGAAGAAGAAGAAAGGTAATGGTGAAGGAGAGTAATGAAGAGAGAGAAAGGGTTTGGGGGCTTTAAATGGGGGTGTTGGGTTCGGTTCATGATGAACCACTAAGAACCCAAAAATAAACCAACCTAGGCCGAACCTAAAATAAAGCTAAAGCAAAGAATAAAAGCAGAAAGTAAAATGCAGAAAATTAATTAGCGTGAAATTAAAGGAATTTAAATACAGGATAATACATGATAAATATTAAATAAATACATTCAAGTAGTATATGCATAAAATACGTATTCTGGGAATGGGAAGTGACATTTATTCAATCTCATTCCGATTATTCCATTTTTTCTCTTTTTAAAGGGAAGGTAGAGTTGCATGTTTTGATCTATGTGGATGATATGATTGTGTCTGGTAATGACTCAGGTGCTTTAGACGCTTTCAAAAAGTACCTTAGTTCTTACTTTCACATGAAGGACCTTGGTGTGTTGAAGTACTTTCTTGGCATAGAGGTGGCTCGGAGTGCAGAAGGAATTTCTTTGTGTCAAAGGAAGTATGATTTGGACATCATTTCAGAATGTGGCTTGATGGGGTCTCGACCTGCTGGTTTTTCCATGGAGCCCAATAACAAGCTGGCCGAATCGACTAGTCCAAAGATGACGGATGCGGAGACTTATCGGAGGCTGGTTGGGAGGTTGATTTATCTATCATTTACTCGTCCTGACTTAGCCTATGTTGTGCATATCTTGTCTCAATTCTTACAGGAGCCTCGACAAGTTCATTGGCATGCTGCTTTGAGAGTTGTCAGATATCTCAAACATGCACTGGGACAGGATATTCTTTTGAAAGCTGATTGTGATCTCCGTCTTTCTGGTTGGTGTGATTCCGACTGGACAAGTTGTCCCTTGACTCGCCGCTCTGTTACAGGCTGGTTGGTATTTCTGGGAGGGTCTCCTATTTCTTGGAAGACCAAGAAGCAACCAACTGTTTTCCGATCTTCCGCTGAAGCTGAATACCGTTCTCTTGCTGCGCTTGTTTGTGAGTTGAAATGGTTGAAGAAATTATTGGTGTGTTTGGGCGTTCGCCAGGAGTCTGCTATGTCGGTGTATTGTGACAGTAATTCTGCCCTGCACCTGGCTCAGAACCCGGTATTTTATGAGCACAGTAAGCATATTGAGGTGAATTTGCATTTTGTTCGCGATGCTATTCGAGATGGCACCGTAATAGCCTCGCATGTTCCTATTTCTTCTCAACTGGCTGACATCTTTACCAAGCCCTTTGGAAAGCATGTGTTTGATTCTTTACTTCCCAAGTTGGACATTTGTGACTTGCATGCTCCAACTTGTGGGGGGGGGGGGGGGGGGGGGGGGGGGGGGGGGGGGGGGTGTTAGATTATATTTGTAATGTAAATATGGTCCATAAGTCCAAATGTAGACACTATATATATTGTAACAAATCCTAGCAATAAAAATAAGGCATTATTATTTTCTACATCGAACATAGTATATGAAGTTTAGGTAAAATCTTGATAGTTGTGAACTTGTTACTTTTTTGTATTGGAGTTGCTTGCATACACATAGTTTTGTCATTGTCCTACTTATGCTTGCTGAGCTTCCTTCAAGAAACTCGTGACTATCTTGTTATTCAAAAATAGAAAATCATGGGAGTCAAGGAAATTTATTCTAACTTATATATCTCGTATCCATGTGGAGTGCTGGTTCACAACGTAAATATTGATAGCACTAGAAACAGTAAATTGCTAACATCTAAAAAGCAGATAGAGTCGAATGGGTCAAAAGAGGACACTCCATTTTTTTTCCATAAATGTTTTGCCACCTTGCAAATAATGTGTCAATAAGCTTAGTTCATAATTTCATTGATTCCTGAATAGTGAGATGAAGGTCAATAACTGAAATACTGTTAACACAAGTATCATTCATGTCCACAATCCATTGGTGTTAGGACCAGTTATCGTATCCAGCTGAAATTGCATATGCTACCTTACCTTACAAATCAGTCCATAGCACTCCTTCTCCACCATCAGTACCTCCTCTTGCCTCCGTTAATAAATGTCATGCTATTGCGTACGCCATTACAATCACTACAATTGTATCACCACAACAATTGTTATTGGCTAACAATTTGTCATAATTGTATAGAGCCATCTGTACCACTACAAAGCTTGGTCATTCCATTCTTACTTTTAACATATTTTGATTGAAACACATTTGTTATATCTGTTAAGTATTTTACTATATATTTTCCTATCAGATCAACAAATATTATTGCTTTGTTTATAACTTGTTCAATATATGTCACCAGGCTCACTTTCGTTCCTTTGTTTTGGCTCTATAACAGATTTTTGTTGTAGTGGTTGTATGTGTTGACAATTTTGAAGGAATGTCGACAATTTTGGTGGTGTTGATGAAGCCAAATAAAGCTACATACTAATACTAACAGTTTCGAGGGTGTCCTGAAAAAGGAAACATTATGATGTATATATACATGTATTTGGATATATTTTTGAAAAAAATGTAAATAAGATGGTAATATTATGTACATTTAGAATAAGATATTTTTAATTGAAAAAAATGTTTCAAATATTTGTTAAATTTAATAATTTAAGTTTTTTGCTTCGAAATGAATGTTTTGGAAATGGTCAGTATAGACGATTGTTTTTTATAACACTTTGCAAGTGATATATATATATATATATATATATATATATATATATATATATATATATATATATATATATATATTGTGTGTGTGTGTGTGAACTACATCCACAATAGTTTGAAAAGGCATTATATATATAATTTTTTATTTATAACAATTCGAAAATAAGTGTTATATATATGAAACATATTTATAACATTTTAGAAATTTTGTGTTATATATAGTTGTATTATTTATATCGTTTTCAGGAAAAAAAAAAGTGTTATATGTGAAGAGATTCTTTATAACGGTTTTAGAAAACATTTATAACACTGATTTTTATAACGCATGCGGGTGTACAAAAAAGCGTTATAAGATATCATTTATGATGATTTTTAGACGTCACAAAAATATATTTTGTTGTAGGATGTAATGTTAGATTTGCAAACTTGAGAAATAGAAATAAGATTTTTACGCATGGTAGGTACACAAAGTACATGAAGTCATAAAGTATGTGAAGAAGTGTGTAGAGATGTAGAACCAGTATGCGAAATAGGAAGACTCGTGCCATCGCCGATCACAACGTCATCAGTCCCTGAATATGGAGCTTGAGTTGAGAGATTATTCAGGTCGGTAGTAATATGGTGCGATGCACCACTATCAAAAAGTCAATTGGTGCTTTCGAAGTTGTCCTTTGTTGTAACATTGGCACGTGGGTGCCATAGAGCTGGAGGTTGAGTTTGCCATTGACAAAATGCACCTTGTGGATTGGACTGCATATTTGTTAGTGCCAAGTGAAATAGAGGACATTGTTGAACTGTGTGGCCTTGAGCACGACACCCTTAACACTTTCCGAGATATGGACGAGGAGAGGGACGATCAGTCCGCATATTGGAGTTGGTTGGTGTGCATTCCAACGATCATTGGATCCTTGATCTACTCGGTGAAGAATATGGCTTTGATACCATGATGAATATAAGAGAGAAGATAATATTAGAGAATTATTGCATATTCAATATATTGAATCAACTTTAATATATACAATTCAATCAATCTAAAATAGGTAACTACCAATCTTTAGTAGGTGATTAATCTCCTACAATAGTGTCTCTAGAATAGGTAACTACCAACATATAGTAGCTAATTAATTTCCTACAAATCTAGGCAATATTTCAAATCAGGATAATATTGATTACAATGTAATGAATTCTTATATATTGACATTTATGGTCAATATCTTTATCACGCTTCCTTTCCAAAATTTTCTCTCCTCCGCTGCAGCGGAGCACGTTACGGAGCTCGCAGCGGATAATGTTGATACCAGCTGCCGACTCCAAATCCCTCCTCCACCCAAAGCCCAGGACCAGCTGTCTCCGCCTCTCCCGTCGTCGCAAGTCGATCATCCGCCTCGAAGGATGCTAGAGCTAGAGCTTGGGTGGGAAGCTCCTTCTCTGCAGCTTGCTCTGGCGGCGTAGGTGCAGTTGTTGTCGGTACAGTGCTGCCGCTTCGCGGCGAGGCTCAGGACCTTCTGTGCGCGAACGGTGAAGGACATCCCTGACGGCGCCGCCACCATGGTGGCGGTGCAGACGAGGATGCTCATGGATGCCTACTCCGTTCCGGTCATGTCCGTCTCGATCACCAACTCGAGATGGAGAAATGTATGTTCTTTCTTCTTTTCCTTTATTTTCCGAATTGTGGAGATGTTGTGACAATGGTGGTGGTTCTTCACTTGGGGGCTGTTTGGTTGGGAGGGAGTGATGGAAAGTGGAGGGATTTTGCGGAGAGATGCAGCAAGTCCCTGGTGAGTTTCACAGTTCCAGCGTTTGGTTACACAGCGCAAGTGAATTTTTTGACTCCCATTTCTGACAAAACAGTGTCTTGTCCCCCTCCTCTCAGTCCCTTTTCACCTACACCAAAAACAACCGCAGGTGGGCTGCAAGTGAGGGAGCGAAGCTCCAGAGCCTCTACCGTGCCCCGTCGCTGTGGCCGCTAGCAGCCTCCGTGGCCGAGGTCGAGGTCAGAGGGGAGGTGGCGCATGATGGAGACCTCGCGGCGGACGTAGCCGACGGCGTTGCGTTCCTGGAGGCCTTGCGGCCGAAGCAAGAATGTCCGGATCTGGAGATCGACTTCAGTGGGAAAGCAAGAAGAAGAAGAAGAACTGCTCTTCCAAAAGAAAAAAAAAAATTTGGGGTTTTTTTTTTTTTGTTGGGGAGGGGGTGTCCGCTCTTCAAGAAGAAAAAGAAGAACCAGAAGAAGAAGAAGAAAAGAAGAAGAGAGAGAGAGTGTGGAGAATGCAGAAGTCTGGACGAAAATGAGAGAGAGTGTGTGTTTTTGAAAAAAGAAAATGAAGAAGAAGAAGAATGCAGAAGTCTGGACGAGGAAGGGGGTGGGGGTTGGTTTGGTGGGGTGGAAGTTTTTTCTTTTTTCTTTTTATTATGATAATTAATTCAATCTAATTATGATAACTAATTCAATATAATTAAATTTTTATGCTAATTAATTCTTTGTTCATTTGAATATGGTAATTAATTTAGTTTGTCAATAAAATTTGTCTTCAATACATTTTTTTAAATATATGATTTATTTATATTTTAGAAAATTTACATTAATAATTATATGTTAAATAAATAAAATTAAATAAAAATTTAATTACAATTTAATCTTGTTTAATTATGATAATTAACTTAATTATCATAAATAATTATTTTACTTTTAATTTATCAAAGTCATAAATTTTTAATCCATACAAAAAAAAATTATTATCAAAGTCATAAAATTTTAATCCATACAAAAAAATTGGGAGTAACCATACCTAGATTTACCACATCTCCAAAAAAACTTCCACTTTCTACTTACATAACTATCCAAACACCAAACCGATTTTTTTTCCACTTTCACCAGACAAAAGTACTCCATCCAAACATATTTTGGAAAGTGCCACTTGCTGCAAGTCCACGGAAACTCAACTTACTGCAAGTGCACTTTTACACTTTCAAAGAGTTACATCTATCCAAACAGCCCCTTGTTGACAGTGAGATACCCAAATCTATGGAAATGACATGAAAGCTGCAAAATTATCTCTATTTTGTATATTGTAATTAAAATTTTTAGACTACACCAACCAATAGGTTCAGTTATATTATGCAAGACAAGTCACATAAAACACGGACGTTGCATGTAAAAAAAACCTATAATGTTAATTTTTTTAAAAATATATATAAAAACAATATAATTTGCTTATATTTTTATTAGAATTTGTTATGCATATTTGTATAACTTTGAAAGTTATCTGCACTTACCATGGCAGAGAGGCACGAAGCTCACTTTCTTATCGGTTGTGATTCTAGCAAGCTAAATTTGTTTTTTAGTGTTCCCGATGAAAAGAAAAAAAAACTGAGTGAAAAATATTGTAGAGTTGGTGTAGAATTTTATATATCTTATTTGATTACCGGATATATAAGTTACATGATACGATGTGATGTTATTTTGATCAGCTTGTTATATGGTATCATATGAATGTTCTGGTTTATAACTATTTTTGAACTTTTTTCTGAGATGGAATAGATTTTATTTTATGCCATTGTTGTTTTTTTATTTTTATTTACATGAAATGATGTGATGTTTTATTTTATTTGGTTAGTGGATACTTTTTTTTCTGAGATGGAATGAAGTTTATTGAATGTTATGTTTTATATGATAGCATATGAATGTTTTTTTTTTTTACATTTTTACATGGTATGCTATAATTTTTTTTATTTTATTTGGTTATCGAATATTTTTTATTAATTACAAATAATAAATTTGGTGCACACACACACACACACACACACACACACACACACACACATATATATATATATATATATATATATATATATATATATATATATATATATATATATAAAGGATATATTTGTCAAAATAATACAAATAATAATTAATTTTCTATTACATTACGTTTTAAACCAAACACTTGCATGTAATTGACATTGCATTGTTTAATTATAATTTAAATACAATAATTATTCTATTACATTACGAACTAAATTACATTACAAGATCGATTCCATTACAATTACTATTATATTACATTGAACCAAACACAACCCTAGTCTTCAATGCTGAAAAATTGGTATAACTAGTATCATTCATACATATCACTTGTGATGACAAATATATTTGTCATGAGAAACTTTGAGAGAAAATATAAAAGCCATAAGCTTCATTGCAAACATAAACTAAATTTATGAGGACAAAATTGTAGAGAAAATATAAAAAAAACGGATGAGAGCTTCTTACATCAATTTCAAATTGGCTTAAAAAAAATAAAATTTTAGAACCCTGCCCCCATGCAGGATCGAACTACAGACCTTCAGTTTACAAGACTGACGCTCTACCACTGAGCTATAGGGGCTATACATTTTTTATTGAAACTAAGTTTATTAATGAATTAACATTTAGTCGTAATCATTGTCTGTGCATTGTGAACTCAACTGGTGTTAGAAGTCCCAAGTACATTTCTGAATACATTGCCAAAACGTAGTAGATTAAAATATTTATAAAATATATAGCGAGAAATGTCACAAAGCCTACCAATATACAAAAATTATACAACTTACATTATCAAGGGTTCAAATTTTATTTCTAGTATTAGTTTCGAATCATTCCTATATGGACTTGGAAAGGTTTGATGTTTTGGAATCAGCATGTCTTCTAAAATCACTAGGCACGGGATCTAAACTCCACAAGTAAACGCAGGCAGGGAGGGTCCGGATTGAGCTCATCCCGAGTCAAACCCGATGAATAATAAGTCTAGTTCGAGCCCAAGCCGAACCCGATCTCGGGTTCAACATATGAAGCCCAAGACAGAACCCGGAGGAAGTCCGGATTGGGTTGGGTCCATCGCATTATCGGACTCTAATATGATATATAAAATAATTTTAAACAAGATTAATATTAAACACATAATCAAATAGCAATCAAATACCAATCATTACAAAATACAAACAAATGTAAGGTTTAGAACGAGTTGAAGAGTTTGGGTTGAAAAATTTAGGATTTAAACTTTTTACTTAGAAAGTATAAAACCATGTATACATAAATATATATAAAAATTATATGTAATATGTCGGATTTCGGGTTCTCTGGGTAACTCGACACGTGACCTGAGCCCAATCCAATTTTTGGTCGGGTTCAAATATTTTAACCCGAACCTAAGCCTGAGTCCAAATATCTTCAACCCTAACCAAATCCATTAGCAGGTTTACCCGATCGGGCTCGAGTTTAACCCGCCCGAGTTGCACCCCTAAGCCAAAGGCCCAAATGTAGGGGCCTAACTAGTGTCATGGATGTCTTAACAAATCATGAGAAAATTTTGAACATTTTGATGTCCTGATTCTCTCTCAACAAATAAGGAGTTGTAGATAGGATGAGCGTTCTCTTACGCCCAAAAAGTTGCGCCCTACCGAGACGGAATCGAATAATCCTTCATGAATCGAAGTTATGCGGGAAGCTTCTGTTGGCCCATTGGTCATGGTCAAACCTAATTTTAATTATTGATCTAACACTGTCTCGATATACGGGCTACTTGGACGACTGCTGAGAACTGCTACTGCTACCGTTCAAGACATGAAGTCGTTTTTGCCACTGAGTCTGTATTTCCATTATCAATGTAATTTTCACAATTTATTGAGTCTAGAAATACATTGTACACCGAGTCGTACTGGCAAATAGGCTACCCCAAAATGATTTCAAAATATCCCTTTGTTTTGAAAATAAGCCCATTACAAAAAGCTCCTAACTGTTCGACTTTTCAAAAAGTCCAAAACCCGATTTGCAAAATCCTAACTAAACCAACTCTGAACCAACAGAATTTGGCCCAAGTTCGGCCCGAATTCGTCCCGAGTTCGGTTAGTTGAACGTTGGAATTTCAAACCCAGTCTCCCCGCAGTTACAGATGCAACGACTATTTGCCAAGAATCTCTCATAGAATTCTGCCCGAATTCTATCCGAATTCTGTCCGAATTCTCCATTTGGAAAACCTATAAACAGAGAAGAATTTCTACCATTTCAACACACCAATTTATTCTCTCTTCTCTTCTCTCTAAGCCTATATTCTAAAGTGTTCTAAGCCTTTCATTTTCAAATCCCAAGCTAGTTACAATCCTCTAGTCGATTTGCCAGTACGGTACGATCTAGAAGTTTTAGAGTGATTATAATCAGATGCTTGATTGAAGAAAGACACTTCACAATTGAAGTTCGTCGAGTACTTCGGACTAAAGCTCGCGTTGTAGAAGTTGCAAGAACTTTGCACGAAAACTTGCGACGTTTTTCTATAGTGGATTTCAACTGGAAGCTAGAGTTCTTCCGACTGGACTAGTCATCACAAGAGAAAAACCAATATATATCCTTATGTTTGTGTTTGCTCTCTGCTCTCTACTTTTACATTTACATATCTGTGATATATTCTGTGATCTTGTTGCTAACATTTTTAATAGATAATTTTTTGCTGCCTACTCTATTTACCCCCCTAGAGTATAGCACTTTACATCTCGTTTCTACAATTGGTATCAGAACGGATTATATAGGTAAAGCAAGGTAACACTGTTATTATATTCTTATCAATATTGCTGTTACATAGATCACTATATCACACATGACAACTGTAAAATTCACAAGTGAAGGGCAAGCCACAAATAGACCTCCACTGTTTGATGGTACCAATTACACATACTGGAAAACACACATGAGTTTCTTCTTGAAATATTTAGATTTCGATCTATGGTCTATTGTAATTGATGGCTATAAAAAGCCCCCTCGTATCCTTGTTGATGGAGAAATGGTTGAGAAACCCCACGACAAGTATACTAAAGCTGAAAAGAAATATGTCAGTCTTGACGTTCGTGCTATTAACGTTTTATTTTGTGCTTTAGACATGACTGAATTTAACATGGCTCTACATGCACAACATCCAATAAAGTGTGAAAATTTTTCGAAGTTACTCACGAAGGCACAACTCAAGTCAAGGAGTCAAAGACCAGTAGACTTACTCAAGAGTATGAGGCATTCAAGATGAAGCCGAACGAATCCATCACTCAGATGCTTACAAGATTTTTGGATATTGTAAATCCTTTGTCTTCCCTAGACAAGAAATACAATCACCATGAGAAGATTCGCAAATTGCTACGAGCTCTCACGAAGAACTGGATTCCAAAGGCTACTACAATTATTGAAAGAAACGACCTCACTACTATGTCTCTAGGAAAGCTACTCACTCACGAGCTGGAACTTCAAGGCTTTGAAGAAGCTGCACCAAAGGAGAAGTCAATCGCCCTCAAAGCTCAACACAGAAGATATGTCGAAGAAGATTCCGACGACAGTGATTCTGACTCTGAAGATCAAGCTCTCCTAGTAAAGAAGTTCAAAAAGTTCATAAGATTAAACCAAAGAACAAAAGAGCACAACAACAACAACAATAGCAACAATAAAGAAGATATAATCTGCTATGGTTGCAAGAAGAAAGGACACATCAAGAAGGAATGTCCGACAGCATCATCACCAACCAAGAAGGAAAATAAATATAAAAAAGGGTACCTGAAGAGATCTACCTCCAGGAGATATGCTAACACAAGCATATGACATGAATGTGAAGCCAGCGACTCAGAAGATAAACAATCAGACGACGCTACAAACGTATGCTTAATGGCATATGATCAGGTAAATACTAACCCCCTGTTTGATACATATGATGATGTTACCTTTGAACAGTTAGGTGAAGCCTTTAGTGACCTATTAGGTGACTACAGAAAATTGCGTAGCAAATACCAAAACTCTAAGAAGGTACTCAAGGAGTACAAAGGTAAAATAGGAAGACTTATCGACCTACTAGCTCGGTTAGAAGTAATGATATTTCTAGCGAGGTAGGTGAGCTTTTTTCTGTCAAGTTGCTATTACACGAGACCACAAGGTTATCTGAAGAGAAAGACATGACCATTGCCAAACTAGAGGAAGACTTACTCAAAGAGAAGAAGAGTCTTCAACAAGCACTAGTCAAAAATGATGCACTTACAGCTGACTACAATATACTTTATGACACTTCCAAAAAGTTGAAAATTAGGTTAGGAAAATAGCATGAGGTTGCTGCTTCCTATCCTAACACGTGTCATTTACCGAAACACCGAAACACTATCAAATCCAATACTGTCAGACCAAACCCAACCAAACCTTTGCCCAAGAAGACTAATAGGCATGCATTTTATTACAAATATTTAACTAGAAAACCAAGACCTACCAATCATGCACAACACACTGCATCTAACACTCAACATGCTAGATATCATTATTGTGGCACCATTGGTCATCTCTCTCCTGCATGTAGAGTAAGAAAGCTAGTTGATTTGAAGATATATGTATGGATACCAAAGACTAACATTTCTGGACCCTACAAGAAATGGGTACAAAAGTTTCAACTATAAATTCTTTTGTAGGTGGAACACCCTTCGCATGCTAAAAGCAAGTGGATCCTCGACAACGGTTGCTCACGGTACATGACCGGTGACGCTTCTTTATTTTAACACTGTCGAAGAAGAAAGAAGGATATGGCTCCTTCGGTAATAATCTTAAAGGATATATAGTAGGTATCAGCAACATTGATAAGGCTCCCTATCTTGTGATTAAAGATGTCTGTCTAGTAACCGAGTTAAAACATAACATACTCAGCAAAAGTAGCTGACCATGGTTGTGGTATTAACTTTGTCAAAGACAAATGTACTATAGTTGATAGCTCAACTGGTAGTACTATCTTTGAAGGTATTAGGGAAGACAATATATATGTTTTCTATTTGTTGGAAGATGCTAACAAAGCAGGTAGATGCTTAATCGCCAAGAATAATGAGAGTCAACTATGGCATATGAGACTCGGTCATGCAAACATGGACACAATTTCAAGACTATCCACGAATAAATTGGTACAAGGCTTACCGGACATCACCTTCAAAAAGGATACGGTATGTAGTGAATGTGAAAAGAACAAAGCTATCCGATACCACATTTAAGTCCAAGAAGGCTGTAAGTACCACTAGACCTCTACAATTACTGCATATGAATTTATTTGGGCCTAGTAGAATTGCTAGCCTAGGTGGTAAGTTATATGCATTTGTAATAGTAGATGATTTCTCTAGATACACGTGGATATATTTTCTCACACGCAAGAATGATGCATTGTCTGAATTTGTCTCTTTTTGCAAGAAAGTACAAAATGAGAAAGGATTCATGATCAATCGTATTTGAAGTGATCATGGCGGCAAATTCGATAACGCAGATTTTGAGCAATTTTGTGACACACACGGTTATCTGCATGAGTTCTCCTACCCTAGGACTCCACAACAACATGGAGTTGTGGAACGTAAGAAAATAACCCTATCTAAAATGGTTAGAGTAATGATAAACCAGTTTAGTCTACCTAAATACTTTTGGACTGAAGTTGTCAATACAGCTTGTTATGTTCTCAATAGGGTTCTTATTCGACCTAAATCGAAGAAGACTCTCTATGAGTTATGGTTTGATAGAACACCTACAGTTTTCTATTTTAAAATCTATGGTTGCAAATGTTTTATTCTTAATACTAAAAATAATTTGCGAAAGTTTGGCAAAAAGGCCGATGAAGGTATTTTTTAGGTTATGCGGCTAAAAGCAAAGGGTATCGAGTCTTCAACAAAAGGACTATAATCATCGAAGAGTCAATGAATGTCACTTTTGACGAACTAAATCAACAGTCGATCGATGATGATGATGAAGACATCAGTACACCAAGAAAAGTACTTGCAGAACCATCAAGCACAACACACTAGAATAAAAAAGGGCTTTTGGGACGACACTATTAGATACGCTACTCAAAAAGTCCTAAAAAATTAATATTTGGGACGTTTATCTATTTTGTAATAAAAATAATATTATTTAGGACAAATTTCTAAATGGATAATAATAATGTATCTCTTTTAAGACTATGAATTATTTTCGTCCTAAATAAACTTTTGGGCCGTCCCAATAAACCTTAGCGGGAAGAAAAAATAATTGACCGCCCAAATTTTGGGCCCATCCCATCTATTTTTTATTTTATAATTTTAACTTTGCATTAATCATAATCGTCAGATGTGAACAATTCAATCCGAGCCATCGATGTTAGGCATTTAAGCCCTTTCCTACACCAACACCCAATTCTCTCTCTCTAAAAAAATTGCTCTTGGGAGAATGGAATCTCCTATGAAAGGTATGTCGTTCATCTCCAAAATTTCTACTCTGGAGTGAATCTCGTCAGCTTCATGTCAAAACTCTGGGAAATGGGGAATAAGTGCAAACTTTTGATCTTTTTCCTATTTTTTGTTTATGAATTTTAGGGTTTTTTTGTTCGATGACACTAAAGTGAAAATGGAAAGGAGTTTTTCTAATTTATTTTGTGGTCAATGATTGATAAGTAGTGAAAAAATTGTAACATTTTTTTTTCCTTCCTTTGCCTAATTTTATGTATATTTTTAGGTTTTTCTTTGTTAGATCACACTACTGGAAGAGAAAATGGAAGTTGAGAATGGACCGAAGAACAACGGAACTACTGATTCTCATACATATGTTCTTGAAGATGAGGTTTGTTTCTAGGTCTTCAAATTCTCCCCTTTTTCATTTTAATTCAGAAGAAAGTTTAGAATCCTCTATATAAATTCCCAGAGATTGTTTTTAGTATTTCTATCATCACTCTGGAATGCCTTTGGTTTCTGCCTATGTTGAACATACACATATACAACATACAAACACAATATTTACTTTGGTATTTCCTGGTGTATTTTGGACTTCGTGTCCTATGTCTCCAATGCAATACGTCATGGACGTCGACACTTATTTTCCAATTATCTGTGCTTGAGTGCTTCCTAGGTTTCTGAAATATCTGACTACATAATAGAGTTGAGATAAGTGAAATCTAAAGGAGGAACAAAATATAAAGAAAAATCAATTAAAATTCCTTAGCCTTCTTAGACTTTAGTTGGTTTATCTGGGAAAGAAACCCATTTTTTGAGTTACAATTGTTGCATTTCTATATAAAGGGAAATATGGAAATGCTTATCATTTCCACCAATATAAAACTGACATTATTATTTTAGGAACAGTAGGCTTCTACTATTGGAGAGAATCAGAATGTTGATGTTAAATGCATGCAAGTGGAGCTGATGCCAAGAATGCGGTCACCACCGTTATTACAAAGGCAATGGAGGAAGAAGAAAGTTACTCGGGACGCCGGCAAAGGAAGGAGTAGAGGTGATATAGGAAATGACCGTTGACAGTGGGTCCGATTCAACAAGTTAGAAGAATTGCTTACACAGACTTAGATGTACACTCAGTTTCTTTAGGAGAAAATGGATCATGACATCAGTACACTTCTTCCAAATTAAAATAATTGTTCTGTTCTTTTGGATCTAAAAACTTAAACTTTATGTATATGCATAATCTTATTGACTTTAATATAATCTGAAAATTTTAATTGTAGGGCATCTCGGGAATCATCATATATGAACTTACAATAATCAAAGTAGATTTTCTTTGATATCATCACCATTGGACATCCATCAGGTTCAACAACTATGGGTTCGACATTGTAAAGGCTGGTAAAGATAATGTTTGCGAGGCGAGAGATGAGGATACTGATGGTAGACCTCGATGCTGCCAGCAAGACCCACTATTCTCGACATGTTCAAGCTTGGAGAATTCATCACAACCATTCCAACCATAGTGTGTGTGTGTGTGTGTGTGTGTGTGTGTGTATATATTATATATATATATATATAATATAATTATTATATATATATATATATATATATATATATATATTCTTTTGTCTACATTAGATTGTCAGGTTCGCATATAAACTTCTATGTTATATATTTCAGTTTTCAGATGAAATGATCACATTGGAAAAATACTCCACAAATTGGTGAGGAAAATGTTAGTCCCGAGGCGTAGATATAGATGAAAACAGGAGTTCAGCAAGCCTATACAGTAGGTGCCACAAATGAGGAGTTAAGCAAGCCTACACAGTAGGTGCCACAAATGAGGAGTTAAGCATGCCTACCAGTAGGTGCCACAAATGAGATAGATCTCAAGAACAAAGTTAGGCCTCCCTCTCAGTAGGTGCCTTAAAACCTGAAGAACGAGTTACAGAGAAACATAAGAAAGAAGAGGATGATTAAATCTGCTGGGATATAAAAACAAACCGTTGCTCAAAGCAAGATTCGCCTCTATACGATCCGCTTCCAGGAACCAGCAAGTTCAAGAGAACTTCTGGAATGCTCGTCAGTCAATATTTGTGACTTGAACGGGCTTCCTGAACTTTACGGACTCCCTTAACTCTCTTCTTTGGTGCATCTTGGAAAGGAGGCAAGGGGGCTCTATTTATAGAGTGGAGTGAGACCTCACCATCTCTCATATCCGATGTGGGACTAAACATCAATACTCTAAAATAGAGTTTGATGTTTTACATCATCCCAAATCACATAGTCGAGTGCTAGCCTACGCCTTCCCCCCGAACACTCCCGTGCATGCACGAGACAACTTGGAGTCCGTGTCGAGTCCAAGCCCGCACAACAAAAATTAACTTACGTCCTTGTTGGAATTAATCATTTTTCTCTTGGTAAAATCACCCACATAGTTCCCTCCTTAGGGTCACCACCCCATGTGCATATCCCAACAACCATCTATATATGTTGAGATAACTCATGGTACTTTCCCAATGTGGGACTAAACTTTACAAAGCATGTTGAGAGCAAGCTCTCTTCATGTCAAGGAGCAAGAGCACCAACAATCCCCCACGTATCTCATCATATATATGTCTAGGGTTGAGCGTTCCCCACAGTAACTGTCCATTTTACATCAGGATAGATGTCGCCGACGATTTGAATCTTCCCGCATGGGTTAAATAACAATACGATACAAGAATGGACTATGCCTTGAATTTTGCACCACAATTGTAATTTTTTCACTCACAAAGTGTAGTTACATGTGCTTCTGGCTGCAATTAAAGGCCCTAGCCAGCCTGATTTCAGTGTATAATTTTGAGCGTCTACAAGTTTACCCTCAAGAGACGGCCTGATATCTCTTTCCATACACTATAGGTAAGTTATTTATTAAAGAGACATGGCATGAAGCCTTGCGCTTCCTTGCGGTGCTACGCCGCTATGACATGGCCTAAAGCCGAGGCATTACCTACCGGGAACGTCATCGTAGTGTCACACTACTGCAGCATGAGGTCACAGCCTCTTTGTAGTGCCATTCTACCCAGAATGAAGCCTAAGGCTTCCTTGCGGTGTTACGTCACAACGACATGGCTTACAAGGCCGAGGCTTTACCCCTACCTGGATACCTTATCGTGGTGTCGTACCACTATAAAATGGGGTCACCCTCCCTTTGTAGTACTATCTACAACTCTTTAATTTCATCATACAACATTAGGCTACCTCTATTTGCGGTGCTACGCCGCTATAACTTGGCTTGCAAAGCCGAGGTATTACCCCTACCTGGGAACCTCATGGTGGAGTCATCCCACTATAGCATGGAGTTTTACTCCTTGTAGTACTGCGCTACGTGCTTCCTGTAAAGCACACCATGCATTCACTCTGCTGAGAACTTATTAAGGCATTTAAGCCAACCTCAACACAAGATCTGTTTTGCGAGAAAACACATAGTAGACAATAGTGGTTATGGGTTCGTAACCCTTCCATGTTCCCAAGAACAAGTACCCACTGTTACCTGATAGTCAATGGTCCTCCCTTGAACCGAAAGTTAGATGTCTAGTAGATTTCTTTTGAACTAATAGCATAAAACTTTATAGTAGGATTACAAAAACATACTATCAGAATGCCTTCAAGCCCATCTTCTCTGCTGTGTCTTCAATCAGCTGACGCTTGAGGCCCTTCATGAACGGATCCGCCAGGTTCTCCTGACTCCGAACATCGATTACTGCAATAACACTCTCTTGATGAGATCGTTCACTGCCTTGCTTTAACTGCACAGTTCTCTTCTTTTCGTTGAGAGATCATTTGATGCCACCGTCGCAGTAGCTTGGTTGTCGCAGTATATCAAAATTGTCGTATCTGCGCTCCAACCACTAGAAGATCATACATGAGCTCCTGAAGCCATTCTGCTGTGGTATCAAGTACATAGAAGACCGTGAGAGCATAGTCTGCTTCTTCGACTTCTACGATATAGCAGCTCCACCCATTATAAAAATGAATCCACCAGTGGACCTCTCGCTCTCCAACTCTGAGCAACTGGTATCACTGAAGCCTTCTACTACCGGCGGCTCTCCGCTGAAGTGTAATGCATGTGTCTGAGTCTTCTTGAGATATCTCATAACACGCTTCACAGCTTTCCAGTGCTGAACGCCTGGATTGCTTGTGAATCGACTCGATATTTCTACAGCGAAAGCTATGTCAGACCTAGTGGCAGTAGTAGCATACATCAAACTTTCGATGACGCTAGCGTACTCCAATCGCCTGACGCTTTCCTTCGAGTTTGGCTCCAGCTTCTGATCACGTCGGTACGGTGTATCAATTATGGGAAGATCATGATACCTGTATCGAGTGAGCATCTTCTCAATGTAATGAGATTGTGACAGTGCCAATCCAGTGTCAGTCCGGATGATCTTGAGTCCCAAATAACATCAGCATCCACCAAGTCCTTCATACTGAACTTTGTCGAGAGGAACTTCTTTGTCTCAGTGACACAGCTTATATCCGTACCTAGGATTAGCATGTCGTCCACGTACTGACAAACGATTACCCTCTTGTCAGCAAATTTAGTATAGACACACTTGTCTGTTTTGCTGACCCTGTAGCCGTTTGATCTGATAATTTTGTCAAACTTCTTATGCCAAATTTTGGGAGCTTGTTTTTAGCCGTATAGAGATTTTACCAACTTGCAGACTTTGTCTTCTAGATCTCTGACGATAAATCCTTTTGGCTGTTGCATATAAAGCTCCTCGGTCAGCTCGCCATTCAGAATACTGTTTTCACATCCATCTGATGTATCACCAGTTTGTGTATTGCTGCAAGGGCAATTAATAATCTGATGGTTGTCATCCGTGCTATTGAAACATATGTCAAAGTAGTCGATCCCCTATTTTTGAGAAAACCCCTTGGCCACTAGCCTGGCCTTGAACTTGTCAATGGTTCCATCAGCTTTCATCTTCTTCTTGAAGATCCACTTGCATCCGATGGGTTTTGCTTTCGGGTAAATCAACTAAACCTATGTGTTATTGGAGGTAATTGAGTCAATTTCATTGTCTATTACCTCCTTCCAGAAGACAGCATCTCTGGTCTATATCGCCTCATCATAGGTAAGCGGATCTGCTTCCACATGATAGGTGACGAAGTCATCTCCGAAGCTCTTCGGCCTCCTTACTCGCTTCGTCGACGGCTCAGCGAGTTCTGGTTCAATTGTTGTTTCTCCACAAACAACTTCATCTTGGACTACTGGTTCATATGAGACCTCAGTCTCATTTGCACCTACATCATTCTCCGAAATGTTGGAGAATAATATTTTTGTGACGTGCAAACTTGTCTTCAAAGTATTCAGCATCGCGAGATTCGATGATATGATTTGACTCAATGTCAAAGAATCTCCGGGCATCACTCTTCTCGACATATCCCAAGAAGATCGCCTTCGTAGTCCTTGTCCCCAGCTTCTGAATTTCAGATCTGGGAGCATGACATAAGCCAGACACCCCCACACTCGAATAACATTAAATTATGTCTGACTTTGAACCAGAGTTCATGAGGAGTTATGTCAGAAGTTGCATAAGGCACTCTATTCAGAATGAAAGTGGCCGTTAATGCAGCTTCTCTCCAGTAACATTTTAGAAGACCTGCAATTAGCAGCATTGAGTTTATCATTTCTGTCAACGTTCGGTTCTTCCTCTCAGCTACTCCGTTAGATTGAGGAGAATACGGAGCAGTAGTTTCGCAGATGATTCCATGTTCTTTGCAGAACGATAAAATTCATGAGACCGATATTCTCGCCTCGATCACTTCTTAACCTCTTGAGTTGTTGTCCAGTTTGCCGTTCAGCTTCGGCCCTGAACTCCTTTCTCGAACGCTTCGTCTTTAGATTTGAGTAAGTAGACGAATGCGTACTTAGAGAATTTATCGATGAAGGTTATGAAGTACATCATCCCGTTTGTAGAGAATTGTTTGAAGTCACAGATATCGAAGTGTACCAACTCCAGAATATCTGTGTTTCAATTGACCCGATGAAAGGGTTTTCTAGTGATCTTAGTTTGAGCACATACTTCACACTTCTCTACCTTACCCCACATTTGGAGATAAGTCCTAGACTAGACATTTTGTTTATTCTTTTATAATGAACATGTCCTAGCCTATTATGTCACAACTCAAGAGAATAGTCAGAAAGAGCGATTGCATTTATTTTATTAGAATTTACAAGCTAAATTTTAAACATCCCTTCGGTTTGAAAAGCCTTTCCTAAGTATGTTCCCTTCTTGGACATCACCATCTGACCAGCATTAATGTCCATCCTCAAACCTGCGTTGCTAAGCAGGCTCTCAGAGATCAGGTTCTTGGCAATCACCGGAACATGCTTTACTCCTTGGAGCGTCAGAGTGTTCCCGGAAGTGAGTTTCAGCTCCACAGTCCCGATCCCCAGAACTTCAGCTTAGGCCTGGTTCGCTATGACAACCTTCTCAGAAGTTGGTTGGTATGTGACGAACCATTCCTTCCAGAGCAGACATGACATATCGCACCAGTGTCTATCCACCAGTCAGAGTCAGCCCCCTCAGTTGTGACCTGAGCGATCATAGCAACGAGGTTAGAAACCAAAGAAACCTTACTAGGCTCACCTTTCTCTGATTGTTTGGGTTTGGATCTGCATTCACTCTTGTAGTGGCCCTTCTTGCCACAGTTAAAACAAGTCACATTGGACTTGTGCTTCTTCTGTTTGAAAGACGGTCCCTTCACTATCAGATTAGTGAAGTCTTTCTTTGGTGAGAAGCCGCCTGCTTCCCCTTGGAGTCTCTCGTCTGCACCAGATTGGCCTCGGCCAATTGTTTGGACAAAGCGTCCATCTTCTATTGAGAGCGCATCTCCTCAACGGATTTCTTGCAAGAGAACTTCCAGACTGATCTCGAGTTTTTTCCGATGCATTCTTGCATAAACGTATTCCATCCAGCAGGAAGTTTCGAGACGATCCCTCCAACGACAACCTTGTGACGAGGGGCATCTTTTCATCGTCCAGTTTCTGACGAAGGTTCAGAAACTCCTTCACTTGAGGAAGCATCGCCTTATCGTCTTAAAAGCCACTTGTGATATTTTTCGACAAAAAATATCTTACTCCTGTTTTGTTTCCTTGTACAGCTTTTCCACAGACTCCCATATTCTCTGGCACTATCCTTCTTTGAGTAGAATTCTGCCAGGGAATCCTCCATAGCATATAGGATTAGAAGCCTACAAATGCTATTCTTCATTCTCCATTTGGCTTGAAGTTTAGTAGCCGTAGTTATAGCAGCAACAGACCAGTA
>JANAVB010029836.1:0-22200 GCA_029216955.1 Iris pallida | reverse complement strand
TCGCATCAAAGCGTCCGAACAACGGCGGTTACCGGGACATAACCCATCATCGCGATGTGCCAAGTGCGGTTCCTTTTGGCATGAGGCAAGCATGTGCTTTGTCTACGAAGGGGGATGCTTCATTTGCGGACAGAAGGGTCACTACAAGAAAGATTGCACGGTCCGTAGAGCAAATCATCCCAACGCACCACCACAACAACATCGCCAGGAGAATCGAGGACAGGCGCCCCGACCTCCTCAGCACACTCAATCCAACAACCAAGACCGACGCCCTAATGCTCAGGGGCATGTCTTTGCTCTGACTCGAGACGAAGCGCTGGCATCAGATACAGTAGTGTCAGGTATACTAAAATTCAATAAAGTGCCTGCTCGTGTGTTATTTGATTCAGGCGCTTCACATAGTTTTATATTGGCGGACTTTGCCGCCGAGCACAAATTCCCTGTAATATCATTAGATCTCGACCTTAGCGTAAGCACGCCTTCAGGCGCACCAATTCTCACAAACTTAGCTTGTGCGGCGAATTATATGTATCGGCGGTCAAAAGATCGGTATGGACGTGATAGTTCTAGACATGAAGGACTTTGACATTATTCTGGGAATGGATTGGCTCAGGTCGTGCAACGCAACCATAGACTGCGCTGAAAAGAAGGTCACATTCCGCATGCCTGGTGTGCCTGAATTCTGCTACTCGTATGGTGAGGCGTCGCCGACCTGCATGGTGATCTCTGCAATATCTGCTCGACGGATGCTGTATTCCGAGTGCGAAGGCTATCCAGCTTCTGTTCGAGACATGCGACAGGATGGTGCAAACGTGGGAGAGACCGACGTTGTGGCAGAATTCCCAGACGTGTTCCCGGACGAGCTATCCGGCATGCCGCCCGATCGAGAAAGAGTTCACCATCGACACATTCCCGACACCCGGCCGATCTCGAAAGCCCCGTACAGAATGGCCCCTGCAGAATTGAAGGAATTGAAGGCACAACTTCAGGAATTACTTGATAGAGGGTTTATCCATCCGAGTGTCTCGCCGTGGGGTGCGCCCGTGCTATTCGTGAAGAAGAAGGATGGATCGATGCGGCTCTGCATCGACTATCGAGAATTGAACAAAGCCACCGTCCGAAACAAATACCCCCTGTCCCGCATTGACGACTTGTTCGACCAGCTCCAAGGTGCAACGGTATTTTCGAAGATTGATCTACGATCGGGTTATCACCAACTCAAAGTCAAGCCAGATGACGTGCCGAAGTCTGCCTTTCGCACTCGTTATGGCCACTACGAGTTCTTGGTAATGCCGTTCGGTCTGACAAATGCCCCTGTCGTCTTCATGGATCTAATGAATCGGGTGTTCCGTCCGTTCGTTGACAAGTTCGTAGTAGTCTTCATCGACGACATCCTCGTCTACTCGAAGGATCGAGCGCAACATGCAGAGCATCTGCGGACGGTACTCCAAACCCTTCGAGAGAATCTGTTGTACGCGAAGATGAGCAAGTGCGAGTTCTGGCTGAACAGCGTCTCATTCCTTGGGCACATCATCTCCACCGCGGGCATCGCAGTCGATCCGAAGAAAGTTGAGGCAGTTGCTGATTGGAAACGGCCCGCATCAGTTAGCGAAATTCGAAGCTTCCTAGGCTTGGCGGGATACTACCGACGCTTCGTGAAGGACTTCGCGAAGATCGCATCGCCGTTGACTCGTCTCACCCAGAAAGGAGTCGCATTCAAGTGGTCAGACTACTGTGAAGCTTCCTTCCAGGAGCTCAAACAACGGCTCGTTTCGGCCCCGATACTTGCTCTTCCTGAAGGGACGGAGGGATTTCAAATCTTCAGCGATGCTTCTGGCCAGGGCTTGGGGTGTGTGCTCATGCAGCGGGATAAGGTGATATCTTTTGCTTCCCGGCAGTTGAAGCCGCATGAGAAGAACTACCCCACGCACGACCTAGAACTAGCGGCAATTGTGTTCGCGTTGAAGCTGTGGCGTCACTATCTCTATGGCGTGGCGTGCAGGATTTATACGGACCACAAAAGCCTCAAGTATCTCTTCACCCAGAAAGAATTGAATTTGCGGCAGAGGCGATGGCTCGAGCTGATCAAAGACTATGACTTATCAATCGACTACACGTCGGGCAAGGAAATGTGGTAGCGGATGCGCTGAGCCGAAAGTACTTAGCTTCGTTATGCATCAACGACCGACTGCTGCGTGACTTGGAAGGAATGGGCATTGAACTTCGTGTTCGTTTCAGAGACGTGAAACTAGCGCAACTACGGGTGGAACGAGCCTACTGGAGAGGATCAAGTCTGCACAGAAGGACGACCCATACCTAGAGAAGATACGAAAGCTGATATCGACAGGAAAGCGTCCGACTTTGCAGAGGACGAGTCGGGAGTGTTGCGCGTGAAGGGACGGCTATGCGTACCGGACGATGCAGAACTTAGAAATGAGATAATGTCGGAGGCGCATTATGCAAAATATTCCTTGCATCCTGGCAGCACCAAGATGTATAAGGACCTCCGCTTTGTCTTTTGGTGGCACGGCATGAAGAGGTACATAGCGCTCTTTGTGTCAAAATGTATAGCCTGTCAGCAAGTCAAAGTCGAGCACCAGCGACCGGGCGGGGAGATGCAGAACCTCGCCATTCCATAGTGGAAATGGGATCACATCACTATGGACTTTGTTGTTGGCTTGCCGAGGACGCGCGGGGAAACGACGCCGTCTGGGTTATCGTCGATCGACTAACCAAGTCAGCGCACTTTATCGCCATCAAAGTTACTTGGAGCGTCGACCGCCTTGCTCAGATATACCTTGATGAGATAGTTCGGCTGCACGGGGTCCCAGTTTCTATCGTCTCTGATCGGGATGGACGGTTCGTAGCGCGCTTCTGGAGTAGTCTACATTCAGCGTTGGGGACCAAGTTGAAGTTTATCTCAGCTTATCATCCTCAGACTGACGGCCAAACAGAGCGGTGAACCAAATTCTCGAAGACATGTTACGACTCTGTGCGATCGACTTGAAGTCAAGTTGGGACGTCCATCTACCGCTGGCCGAGTTTGCATACAACAACAGCTATCAGTCCAGCATCCAAATGGCGCCGTATGAAGCTTTGTACGGCCGGAAGTGCAGATCGCCATTTGTTGGGATGAAGTCGGGGAACGAAGATACTTGGTCCGGAGCTGGTGGAGCAGACTGTGCAGAAGGTCAAGTTGATACGAGAGATTGAAGATAGCACAAAGCCGACAGAAAAGCTATGCCGACACGCACCGACGCCCCCTCGAGTTTCGGAAGGCGACCATGTATTCCTGAAGGTGATGCCTATGCGTGGAGTTTCCGGTTCGGTGCGAAAGGAAAGTTGAGCCCAAGATTTGTTGGCCCGTTCGAAATATTGAAGCGAGTCGCCCCGGTAGCTTACCAAATCGCCTTATCGCCTGCATTGTCAGAGGTACATGACGTCTTCCACGTCTCGCAATTGCGGAAGTACGTGCACGATCCGGGGCATGTGGTAGATTTGGGTAAGCTGGACCTGAAGGCGGACTTATCATATATCGAAGAGCCGGTGCAAATCTTAGAGCGCAAGGATAAACTTCTCGCAACCGTGCTATTCCTCTAGTCCGCGTCCTCTGGAGAAACCATTCGGTCGAGGAGTCGACGTGGGAGCTTGAGTCAGAAATGAAGGAGAAGTTCCCTTCATTGTTCTCGTAGAGGTAGGTTCTATTTTAAGTTTCGAGGATGAAACTTTTTCTTAGTTGGTTATGGTGTAGTGCCACGTCCCTACATCGTGCCCCGTACTCTGTCCACGGGTGTGCGAGAAAGGAACACTGTCGCTATCGATTCGGTCGGGACCGATAGGTCGGGATCGGCCGAGTCGATCGAACGGAACGGTTGAATTAAGATCCATTCTTCGTTATGGAATGTCTTCTTCGGAACCAAGTCTCATATTCAGCGGGCTGCGCCTCGAGGATTGACTCTGCGGCTGAGTCGGGAGAGACCTCCCGTTGCTCTGCTTTTCACGCCGCTTGCGTTGGTTTTGGCTTTGTTTTCTGAATGCGCTTTCGTGAATATTTTTGATGGTTTTCATGGCTTGCATTTCGAACTCGCATTTTCCTATCGAACTCCTTGAATAATGCAGTATTATAATCGGTTGCTTGTGCGATTTCAGGTAATCGCGTAGGCGACGTCTAGCGCGACCAACAAGTTCTCTCGCCGAAGTAAACTCAAGGTGAGTGCTGACCCTTTCTTCTCGACCCTCTTCTTAGGCAAAATCGATAGTATTGTTGCGAATGAAAGGATAAATGCAAGGGCACGAACACGGAAAAAGGATTGAGTTTTCAAAGAGAATGTAGGCTATGTCTTAGTAACTAAAAAGGGAAATATATCTTCACACGGTTATGGACAACTTGTCGACAAGGCGATAGTTTCCTCGAGCGGCAACCCGAGGCCACGGGACCGTTTCGGCCTAGGAGGAAACAGGGTATAGTCGTGCATAAGGTTTCAGCACAGGTTAAGCGGGGACTTGCAACGGAGCTAGCTACTTGCGTTGAAAGGATCTCGATTAACAAACTATACGTCCAGGATGGCTTGTGATGCCAGTGACCGATCACACGTACATTTTGTACTTAATATGAAAAATGTTAACAATTGACAGGGAAGAACATGGTAAGTTTCATAAGGCGCGGCACGGTCCGCCGGAGGTAAGTTCCGAAGTAAATTTCATTATGCTTGTCATTGCACGTGTGAAATTCATTAGGATGTTAGAAACATTCATGAACTATGTCATATAAACTCTTCAACCAAATGAGAGCTTGGAACTTAACTTGCCACGCACCAGTACAAAGTGTAATGTACTGATCCTCGCTCTCCACGCAGGTACCCCCACCGACCACGAAGGGCGTGCCACCTAAAATCTCAGGCGGCGTAGACACTTTTGAAGCCTCGTCCGTATAAAGGCTTGTTTCTGAATTCCTTTTGAAGACTCCGCATTCAGTACAAAAGGAGACCAATCGGCTCGGCTTCCCTCGATCGCAGGTGGAAATGTGTAATGTTTTTGCTTGTGAAAAGGGATGTAATGTATGGAACGACTATCTCATCGGCGTTCATTTTGTAAATCGAGTTATATTGTAGCCCGCGCGGCAATGAATGTAATGAAGTCAATGTAAATGAAGTTTCATCAATGAAGTTTTACAATGAAAAAGTCTACTTCTATTTCAAATGTGTCATTCAATTTCTCTGCGTACTCTAACTTGATGTTGTGTTTCGGATAACCTTATGACTATGCCTTGTGCGATCGTAACTCAGGTTTGCACGACATCACGCCCGGGGGACGACTATCGATTCTACGGAATCGGGGCTGACAAGGGGAGAGGTGGGGGTGGATGGTGGCTGGAGGGGGTGTCGGAAGGGGGCGGGTGGGTGGTCGTTGGGGTCGGGAGGGGCCATGCGGGCGGCCGGATGGTGGCCAAAGGGGGCCGGGGGAGGGAGGGGTCTGGCAGGTGGCCAGGGGGGGGGGGTGGCGACGAGAGGGGGAGGGTGTGTTTTTATGTTTAGATTAGGGGTATTTTTGTCCCTTTTTTAGGGTATCAAATTGTTACCAAAAAATTTAGGGTATCAAGTTGAAAAATTAGAATACTTGAGGGTATCAAATTGCAATTAAGCTAGAATAATAATATAGAGGCATGGTGTGAACATGAGCAATATATGTAAGAGTCTGAGCTATGTGTGTCAAATTATAACTTCGTTATGTGGTCGGCCTTGGAATTAACACGAGCTAGATATACTCAATTATACGTGAGATGTATAATTGGTATGCATACGAGCTATAATAGAGGTTTGATCACATAACGAACTTGTATTTCCCCTTTCCTTGACTTATATTCATGGATCTGAATCACGACATGTCACGGTATAATATTACTGTACACAATCTAATCATGGGTACAATGAGCACACGGTCTAATAAACTAGAGGGTAACATTTCTCATTCAAGATCCATATAATACCAATGCGTATACCATCATGTCGGAGAATCAAATATTTCTAGAACATGTGATATAGTCACTATCAAGTAAATAAAAACTAACAGAGAAATGTACTCACCTGTGATCCCGAGTAACGAGTGTAGATCGATGTCCAAAGTGGAGTCAAAAAGACGTAAATTTGAAATATCAATGTCAATTGGTATTTTGGAGTGATAAACATTGATATCTAAATTGAAATGTGATTTCTAGGTCAATTCTAGGTCATGAAAGTCAAACTAGGTCAATTCCTTGCTTCTATGGTCAAACTAGGTCATTACCCTACTTTTAGAGTCAAACTAGTCATTTCTAGGTCGTACCTGGCCCATACCTATATAGAAATAGGGATACTAGGTACCATATATACACATAGACTCATATAATCGAATACCTTGACTCATTACCCCTTACCTTATACATTAACCCCTTTACCTTATTCATAACCTATACCATATCACATAGTAATATCCGATGCCTATTTTCTAGTACATAGCTATACCTTTATCTACGTGTATATATATATATATATATATATATATATATATATATATATATATATATATATATATATATATATATATATATACACAATACCTATTTGATACCTAGTAACAACCCTATAACCTTCCTCATTTACCAATGCTCACATATATGTTTTTTTTTAACCTATACATACATGTGTCTAAACAAACCGAAATACATACTCCTAGATACTATGGGTATATACTCTACTTATACCCACACTTGGCATAGCAAGGTACCTAGATATGCATAGTAGGTACACTACTATCCTGTCCTAAACCAGACACACAATCTCCTTGGATTACACAGGTACCTACCTATCTTAATGATGTTATACATTATTGTTCTTTCCCATACTAGGGTCCCAACCTACATCACATATACACATGAAACCCATAGACACTAACCACTCAAACACTTGCACATACTTTAGACATTTGCTTTTACTGAAACTACTACCACTACACCATAATATGCAATTTGTAACACAATTTTTTTCCAAATAGTAACGGTTATTAACGTTACAATCTGGTAACAATTATAACCGTTACTATTAGCAAAAACTGTTACTACAATTCTGATTCTATAAATTTTATAAGTTTTATATTATTTGTAACAATAAAAACTGTTACAAATTTACAACTTAGGTCACATGCAAAACATGTGCCAAGAGAAAAGTGTTACTGGCTTCCAAAAGGAAAAAGTTCCCCAAAATTTCCCGCACTCATTTTGGATGGTTTCCCCCCCCTCTCTCGACCTGTGACCGCCGACCCTCTCCTTCTCTCTCACGATCAGACCTGTGACCGCCGACCCTCTCCTTCTCTCTCACGATCTCTCTTCGATATTGGAGAAGCAACGAAGGTGCGCCTCTCATTCTCTCTCACGATCTCTCAAGATTTTGGTTCTATTAGGGTTTTGATTTTCTTAGGATTTTGGTTTTTCTTAGGGTTTTTCTTAGGGTTTCGGTTTTGCTTCGATTACTGGAGAAGCAACGAAGGTACTTCCCTCATACACTCTCTCTCTCTCTCTCTCTCTCTCTCTCTCTCTCTGATTTTTTGGATTTGGTTGATTTTTGGTTTTTATTGTATGTTAAACTTCAAAAATATGAGTACTCTGTTCAAAGAATGATGTAGAGCCGTACCTCTACATCATAATCTGTTCATCTCATATCATCTGTTCATCTCATATTATGTGTTAAGCCCATTGTTTTTCAATCCCTCAGACTTGAAATCTGCAGTACCTGAAATCTGTCGATGTTGCTATACATATTTAAATCAAGCTATTTTATCAATATAAGTTATTTTAAGCACATTTCGTGTGGTTTATTACCAATATAAGTTTTTTAATGAGGTCTTAATCACAAATGGTGCATTACAAATTGAGTTACAAAGTACAAGATGGTCTGCCACAAGAAGGCGGTTGAGCAGAGGGTGTTCTGTTTACAAATGTGCGAAAGGATTTACCCGAACACAAGATTTTCAACGTTGCATATTACCAGAGCATCATAGTCTGTCATGATGTCAGGTTTCAGATTCAAAGAATGATGTAGAGCCGTACCTCTACAAGCCGATATAGGTGGATATATAACGAATTTTGGCTGGTGTATCAGAAAATATTGTTTTTAATCAGCGACGAAATAATTATAATCCAACAAATTATTTTGCTTCTGATGTCGATCTTGCTTGGCGAGCTATTTTGCTTCTAATATCACCTGGGTCGTTACATTGATGGAGAATCACAATTCACTAACTAGTGTTGGGTTTTTAATGTCCCTCATAACTGTATCATTCTTCTTTTATCATAACTTGTTTTATGCAGTTCGCAAAAGAGAACCCTCTCGAGCTGAATCTTCCACATATTAAGCTAAAAGAGCATGAAGATGCTACGGGAGAGGCTGTATCAATATCTCTAAGAAGGGCCATTAGTCGCTTTTCTGCTCTTCAAGCTTATGATGGACATTGGCCTAGGGATTATGGTGGCCCAATGTTCCTTATGCCTGGTTTGGTAATTATTCTGTTTTTAAGTACGAACAAATTTCTTGAATTGTTCCGTTGGACATTTGAATAATTTTGGGATGCTGCTGAATGATACTAAGTATCTCGGAAGGAATATTCAGATCACTGTCACCTGCTGTAATTTCCATAGAGGATCACTATCTCAAGCTTATGGTCATTTGAACATAAATTTGGTTGGGCCACTAACTGATTGTAGAAATGTTGGTCTTTCCCCTTTGAGGTGCAGATTATAACACTATCTGTTGTCGGGGCACTAAATACTGTTCTATCATCAGAACACCAGCGGTAGATTATTCGTTATCTTTACAATCATCAGGCATGAACACTATGATCCATACTCAATATCCCTTGTGGATTTTCATTTTGTTCTTTTGGTTTTCCTGATAGGTTACACTCAATATTTTATATATTGGTGGGTATGTACTGCAGGATAAAGATGGGGGCTGGGGTCTACATATTGAGAGCCATAGCACCATGTTTGGCTCAGTTCTATCATATATTACTTTGAGATTGCTTGGTGAAGGACCTGAAGGTGGAGATGGCGCAATGGAGAAAGGGAGAAAATGGATTCTAGACCATGGCAGTGCAACTTCTATAACATCATGGGGGAAATTTTGGCTCTCGGTAAAATATCGAACCATCCTTTTTCCTAAAAACAACAAGGCTTATAGGCATCTAAGAACCCAACTCTGGCTCTGACAATTGTAGGTACTTGGAGTTTTTGACTGGTATGGCAACAATCCACTGCCCCCAGAGGTGTGGTTACTCCCATATTTTCTTCCAATTCATCCATGTTTTCCTCTCTGTGTGGCCATCTGTTGCTTCATTTATGTTTAAAGTTATTTACTAGCAAGTTTGCTGATGCAGTTTTTGAATAAATGAAAACATAAGAACAAAATGGATGCCTTACATAGATTCATCTTTATAAGGAAAAAAAACACCATCTGTAAGCTCTCTAGTAAAACTTTGCTGACTTCATCTTTGGAGTTGGGTGCCAAGCTATAAATGTAATCAAGTACAATTGGTTTATCTGCCTTCATTATCAAGTATAATTGGGTGCCAAGCTATATATATATATATATATATATATATATATATTATATATATATATATATATATATATAATATATATATATATATATATATATATATATATATATATATATATATTACATCAGAAAGCTATCTCAGACCAAAATCCAAAGTATGATCCTTCTTTTGAGGATGAAGTAGTTGATGAACTCCTTTAGTACTTTATTCTATTTATTTAGAGCAAGTTGAGGACTTGTTTGTTAAGGTCACTTTCTTAGGATATATACCTGCATTAGAAAGTGATCTCAGACCAAAATGAAAATGCAAATTATGATCCTTCTTTTAAGGACGAAGTATTTGATGAACTGCTTTTAGTACTTTGTTCTATTTGATTAGAGCAAGTTGGTTACTTGGTTGTTAGGGTCACTATCTTAAAGGTTGAAGAAATCAAACAATTAGTTTGCAGGAAGTCCTTATCAGTTTATCCATATCATGACTGTACTTACAAATGAAGTGATAGTTATTCTAGTGAAGATTATCTTGTGTACACCAATAATTTGGAAATAGTAATTGTTAATGATAAACTAAAACCTTCAGAGGGCTGGCTAATCTGCAGAACAAAAAATACAGAAACAGGATATAATTTTAGTGGGCACCAGTATTAAAATGAGGCTCCCATTTAATCAGTGACCAAATAATTATCAATTCTCTTGGACAAGATAAGTGATTAGTGCTGGTTGGAGTTCAGTGAAACAGTGGTTATTGTGGAGAAGTACGAGGGTTGTAGCTTTCTTTGTGAGAGGGTGGGTGTGTGTGTGTGTGTTTTTTTATTTTTTATTGGAGGGAGGGGGTGGGGGTGGATCGGTGGGGGGTGGGGTGGGGTGTCAAGTGGTGGAGATTCTGGACATGGTCACCATGCATGCTGGAAAAATGTTGCAGGTTGCCTGCACCTAATTCATTATCTAAAATTGCTCTAGAGAGGATCGACTTTTTAAACTTACATTAAAGCATATTTTCATTTATAGTATCTTCCTGAACTTTATCACCAATTTTAATGTTGAATTATTATGAAACTTTTATATTATGAAATTGGATATGTTGTTTATTGTTTAGTTACAAGTTGAATGTAGTTTTTTTTTATTTAAATAGTCCAATTGTAATGGTTATAACTGTGACAATTAGTGGAGAATAGTAACGTAAAAATAATGTAGTCACAGTAAAAACTGTGACAAAACAAGCTAACTGCCACATTAATAACTGTGACAAATGGAATATTTATCACGGTTATAACTGTGACAAATGGAATATTTGCCACGGTTATAACCGTTACCAAAACAAACATTTGTCACGGTTATAACCGTTACCAAAACAAATATTTGTAACGGTTATAACCGTTACCAAAATAAATATTTGTAACGGTTATTACCGTGACCAAATAATAACCACGCCCCACTAGTAACGGTTATTACCGTTACGAAAAATAATTGTCACGGTAATAACCGTGGGTAATCGCCTATTATGGTGTAGTGTACTGTTGCTATCCTGGCATTTAGTGCAACTGCCGTTGTTGCCTTTTGCATTTATTGTTGCTACTGCTTGCTTGGCAAAGCAATGATGCATTGATGCACATTTGTGCTTGCATTTGATGCTGCTAAGGAAGGCTGCTAGCAACTTTCTCGTGCAGGCAAGGCCTGCTGCTGCTGTGCTACTTGGCAAATGCAGCCTGCTGTTGCTCTGTTCTTGGCCAAGGCAAACAACTACTGCTCTTGGCAAAGCAGGCAGTTACTGCTTGCTTCTTGCTGCCAAGTAGCTAGTGTTGCTGTTGTGTAGTCATCCCCCTTCCCCCTTGCTACACTGCTGCATGTTCTGCTTCTCATATTTGATGTGTTGGAAATTCTACAATTTTCTTCAATAAAAATTTGCAAACAAAATAAACTACGTAAATGTTACCGGCCTCCGAGGAAGTCGTGCACGTAGCACTGCCCTAAGAGTTAGCTCGGGTCTATGTGCAGACCGTATCCGAACGCTCCTAGTAGTAAAATTTCCGCTCCACCGGAATCTCGTTATTGCACACGACGTCGGAGAGAGTGACCACGTACTTAGCTCTGTCCAGAGCAACAAGAAAGAGCAAAATTATCGGAAAGAGTAATTTTGTAGAGAGTTTCGGAATGATATTTTTTTCTGTGTTTTTAGAAGGAGGAGAGGGACTCAATATATAGGCATTCTAGGGAGGAGAATGATGGCAGATTTAAAGAGATAATTAAAAGGAACGTTACAAAATTGATTTCCATCACATGGTTCATTGAACCTGGACAGAATTCAAAATCGAACCGTTACAGAAATAAATGTGTGGTAACGGTCAGAAACTTGAATGAAAAAACCAAAAATTCTTTAGGATCTCAGCCCGAACTCCAAGTGGAAATCGAATCGGCATTCAGCGCCCGCAGATGTGGGCACGTACCCGCACCCGTTACGCGCGCCGAATCGAACCGAGGCGAGCCGGGCCGGACGGCGGCGGCGGCGCGCGCGTTGGCCCATGGAGCTCCCACACATACCTTTTAATGAAGCAAAGAAGAAGAGAGGAATATATACACTGTTGAGGCTATGTACTAGCCGATGTGGGACTAAAATTGAGTTGAGCTTTTGTTTTTCAAAGCTTCAGCTAACAATCCCCCCCCAAAAGCTCAAGTTTCAAGATAATATAAAGAAGAAGAATAAGACAAAAGTAAGAGAATTTTTCGGCAGTTGTATACTATGCATAAATGAGATGGACTACAGCCTTGAATCTCAAGTAGTGACTATTGTCTTTATCTGAAGAAGAGCTTGATGGACTACGCCTTGAATCAATCTTCTTGAACCAGACTCAGAAAATACCACACCTAGTACGCTAGAGGTACTCGGGTCTGTCGGGTGGCGCATTTGGTTGGCCATACGCACTTTTATACATTCATGAGAGTTGTCTAGGATCGTCCTGTCCTATAGTCGCGGCCCTCACGACCTCTCATATAGGTAAGTCCTTAAAGGTTGGTGATAGGAATCAACCCTGCATATCATGCTTGGAGTTATTAAGAGTTTAAACTCAACCAATCCATATCACAAAAGGAACACTGTCACCATAGGGATGGAGTATACACATGTACAGCCTCCTGGGCTTTTATTTTAAAGAGAATTTAATCTCAAGGTTTGTGTTCCATAATAGGCACCTTGTCTGCTTGTTTCTACCCATTGAACCGGCTTCTTGGGATCTTCAGTCAGACTCGGTTGGGTTGCCACTGCTGGTGACTATACTATGGGCTTAACCCCATCCCCCTCGATGATTCTAGGATCAATGTCCTAGACAGACCCTTCGTCAAGTGGTCTGCAAGGTTCTTTTCTGACTTTATATTGTCAAGAACCACATATTTGCCCAATAGGCTCTTTATTGACTTGAAGCGCAGCTGCAGGTGCCTGTTCATCTTAGCATTCACAGAATCATGCTTTAGTAGTTCTATAACATATTTATTATCACAGTTTATATAAATTGCAGGAATATGATGAATAGAAACAGGTATATGTATAATAAGATTTCTCAGCCATTCGGCTTCTGTACATGTAGTATCCAAAGCTATCATTTCAGTGTCCATTGTACTTTGGCTATGATAGTTTGTTTACATGATCTCCAGGAGATTGCAGCTCCTGCTAGGATAAAAATATATCCAGTAGTGGATTTCACATCATGTGAATCAGTTACCCAATTTGTATCGGAGTAACCTTCTATGATATCAGGGTGTCTAGTATAATAAAGTTTATAATCTAGAGTACCCTTAAGATATCTAAATATTCTGTCTAAGGCAGTCCAGTGTGACTGATTTGGGTTACTAGTATACCTACTTAATCTCCCAATAGCAAATGCAATGTCAGGTCTGGTCCTATTTGTTATGTACATAAGGGACCCTATCATCTGTGAATATCTATGTTGTTCTATAGGAGATCCTTCATTCTTCTTGAGAACAACATTACTATCATATGGAGTAAGGGTAGGTTTTTTGTCAAAATACTCAAACTTCCTTAGCATTTTCTCAATTGAATGTGCTAAGGATAGAGTATATCCCTCATTGCATTTGGACACTTGCATTCCTAGGATCAGGTTTCCTTACCTAGGTCTTTCATATCAAACTGGTTAGATAAATAATTCTTAGTATTATTTATCAATTCCAGTGAAGATCCTAAAATAAGAATATCATCAACATACAAGCATAAGATAACACAACTTTTATTTGTATTTTTAGAATACAAACATTTGTCTTATTCATTTGGCACAAAACCAAATTCTATAATGATTTTATCAAATTTGTTGTGCCATTGCTTGGGAGCTTGCTTTAGGCCATAAAGAGATTTTACTAATCTGCAAACCTTTTTTTCTTGACCTTTAGCAATAAAACCTTTAGGTTGCTCCATATATCTCTTCTTCTAAATCTCCATTTAGAAATGCTGTCTTTACATCCATTTGATGGATCAACATATCATGAATGGATGCTAAAGCTAGAAGGGTTCTAATAGAAGATATTCTAGCTACAGGAGAGTAGGTATCAAAATAATCTAATCCTTTCTTCTGGGTAAATCCTTTGGCCACTAATCTAGCCTTATATTTGGTACCATCGGCTCTAAGTTTCTTCTTAAAATCCACTTACAACCTATTGGTTTGCTGCCTAAAGGAAGGTCTGCTAAAAACCAAGTATTGTTCTCCATGATGGAGTTTTACTCATTGTTAATAGCTTCTTTCCAGAAAGGGGCATCAGGAGAGGATATGGCTTCTTCATAAGTTGAGGGATCACCCTCTATCAAAAATGAAGATCCTTCTCCTAAATTCTTTTCAATCCTTTCTCTTTTACTCCTTCTAGGTTCTATGACTTGTTCAGATTGAGAATTAGGCATTTGGTCATGAGAACTAGTAGACGGAGTGATAGAAGGGTTAGAGGAAGATGAAGGGGTTCTATCCTTGAAAGAAAAATATTCTCAAAGTAAACTGCATCTCTAGCTTCAATGATTGTGTTATTAGAGATTTTTTACTTCAGAATGGGTTACAAAAATCTATTGGCATTACTATCTAGGGCATATCCTATGAATACAGCATCTACAGTCTTAGGTCCTATCTTCCTCTTTTTGGGTTCAGGAATTCCTACTTTAGCTAGACATCCCCAAACTTTGAGATAATTAATCCTAGGGGTCCGACCTTTCCATAACTCATATGGTGTCTTAATCATTAGTCTTACTGGGTATCCTATTAAGAATATAACAGGTTGATAATAAGACTTCTTCCCAAAGATTATCAGGGGCATCTGAGCTGAGAAGCATGGCATTGACCATGTCTAAAAGAGTGCGATTCTTCCTTTCAGCAACTCCATTGGATTGTGGTGAATAAGGAGCAGTTACCTCATGAATAATTCCGTGCTCTTCACAGAAGTTAGTCATTTCATTTGAGGTATACTCTCCACCACGATCTGATCTAAGGATCTTAATCTTCCTATCTAACTGGTTCTCAGCTTCATATTTATAGACCTTGAATCTGTCTAGAACTTCATCTTTGGTCTTAAGGAGGTAGGTGTAACAATACTTTGAATGATCATCTATGAAAGTAACAAAGTATTTTCTACCGCATCGGGTCAAGACCCTATTGGAATCACAAACATCTAGGAGTTCAGAATCTCTATAGACAGATTTGAAAGGTAATCTTGTGTGTTTGGCTTGAACACAAATCTCACATTTGTGTTCATCATGTATAGGAGTCTTAGGAATAAGATCTAAGTTCATTATCCTTTTGATAGATCCTAAATTCACATGACCTAATCTACCATGCCAAACATTTGAAGATTCAACATTTGCAGCAAAAGAAGGATTAGAACTTTTATTCATAGTACTTAGAACAAAAAGTCCATTTTTTACAAATCCTTTCCAATAAACAAATCATTCTTAGAGAAAACTACTTTATTGGCCTCCATTACAATTTTGTATCCTGAGGCTACAAGGAGAGATCCACTAACAAGATTTCTCCTGACAGACGGCACATGAAGCACATCATGGAGAGGTAGAATTTTTTCTGATGTCATCTTCAGATCTATTCTTCCTCTTCCCACAACTTGTGCCGTAGAGCCATCTCCTAGAGTCACGCCTCCTCCACCCGATTCCTGATAGGTTGAAAAACAGGAGCGATCAAATGAAACGTGAACATTAGCTCCAGAATCCAACCACCAATCATCCGAATGGAAAGACAGGTTTACTACAGGTTGAAAGCTTACAGACCTGAAGGAGCTGGAAGACCCATTCAGAATCATGTTAGCCTCTGGCTTGCCTTTTCCCTTGAAGGAGTTCTAGATAGGTTCTTTCTTCCTTTGGAAGCAGTTGATGGCTGTATGGTTGGTTCTACCACACACAAAACAAAATCTTCTTTGATCCTGAGTCTGACCAAAGTTTCTAGGTTTTTGGGGTTGAGGGTTTTGGTGGTGATGGTTTTGGTGAGAATGCTTTTGGTGAGGATAGTTATGGTGAGGAGGTTGAAAACTCTGCTTCTTTTTGAAGGAGTTTTTCTTGGATTTGAGATGGTTATTTGATCTAGGTTTTTCATGACTTTCTACAAGGTTTACGTTAGCTGTGGCATTTGACCTAGCTTTGGTCTTGGACCTATATTTCTCTTCTGTTCTAATTCTCTGTAAAGCTTGAGAGTATGTAATAGATTCTTGTAGATGTACTAGGTCCTTTGCCACTTTAGATCAGGAAGGAGGGAGTTTATCTATCAAGCATCCTATTTTTGTGCTTAGTAGAAAAGATAGTTCCCTTGGCTTGAACTTGCCTAAGGTGTTCTTGGAACTCATGGATTTGGTCATTGATAGGTTTGTATCTACCATGACATATTGGTTGGATGTGGTAGAATTGAATCTATCAATTCCAGCATCATCACAACCATACTCATCTTCCAAAGTATCCCAGAGTTCTTTAGCGCTTTTATACTCCAAAAATATGTCGTATAGTGACTCCGACATAGCGCTTAAGATTCTGTGGAAGCAGTGGTAGTCAATTTCCTTAGGGGTCTTAGGCTTGGTAGAAGAAGAGGACTTGTAAACCCCTACGTCAGACTCAGTCTCATCAGAATCATTTGAGATGGGCGTGGACCCATCGATGGCAAAATCAGACCTAAAGTGGTAAGCCAAAATTTCATCTGGCTTTGCCACCTCTTGAAATATGTGCCACTAAATTTTGCAGGCTTTGCAGAAAAAGTCGCTTCCTTGGAAGTCATGTTTTCTAAAGTCTGTAAAATTATATTTACTCAATAAGATGGCTTTAAACTAAAATTAACAATTAAACTAATTTTAGTAATAAACCTTTAAATTTTTAGTTTTTCAAGTTTTGATAAGGTTGGGTTAGCTGTAGGGGCCGGATCCCAGCAAGCGGAGGTTCACTAGGAACTCTTAAGTACCGGTCGCTTAGACGATATTTCGCCTTGTTGACAGAAGGGCCCTTTCGGCTTGTTCCCAAACAAATCTTAACTTTAGAACTTTTAAAAATAAAGAAATTTTTTACTAAATTAATTAATTGTTTGATTTAGACTAAATTGATATATTGAGCAAGAAAAAGAAATAGTATTGACTAAAGATAGTAGCACAATAATGTTGTCTAAGTGACAATTCTAGAAACAGTGTATGTTGAATAAAATGGTACTTAAATGATGACAAATATATAAAATAAATTGTCTAGCAACAGTGAATGAATGATTATTAAGCAATGATATTTGACAACAATTATTAAAAATAAGTTACGATAAGCAACTTATTTAAGACAATGTAGTAAATTGTTATATTGACAATAAATAGCAATATGAATAGCAATATAATGATAATATAAATGATAATTTATCTCCCAGAATTTTTTTTCCTTGGTCTGAGTGGTCCAAAATTCTGGTAAGCAAAGTTTTATATGGTAAGCAACCTTTTGTTCATACCAGTTTAGGAAATTAAGTTGTTAACAGAACCTTTGTTTATAAACAAACTTGTATATGGTAAGCAACCTTTTGACTAATGACAATTATATGGTAATATGAGTAATTAATGAATATTTGTTAACAGTAAGAGGTTTTCACATGAATCAATTGTTAATGGAGACAGAGTAGGTAATGGAAGTACCGACAATATTGTGAAGATGTTAACAAAGGAAATTGTTGGCAAAGCAAAAGCACTTTTGTAAAAAATGCAATTTAACAGTAGACGCTACAGTTAAATAAGATCAATTTTCCTTAACAGAACAGAATGTTAAATGATTTGATAAGAAACTAAATCTTAGATTGTTGGAAATTCTACAATTTTCTTCAATAAAAATCTGCAAACAAAATAAATTACGTAAATGTTACCGGCCTCCGAGGAAGTTGTGCATGTAGCACTGCCCTAAGAGTTAGCTCGGGTCTATGTACAGACCGTATCCGAACGTTCCTAGTGGTAAAATTTTTGCTCCACCGGAATCTCGTTGTCGCACACGACGTCGGAGAAAGTGACCACGTACTTAGCCCTGCCCAGAGCAACAAGAAAGAGCACCAAATTATCGGGAAGAGTAATTTTGTAGAGAGTTTCGGAATGATAGTTTTTTCTGTGTTTTTAGAAGGAGGAGAGGGACTCAATATATAGGCATTCCAGGGAGAAGAATGATGGCAGATTTAAAGAGACAATTAAAAGGAACGTTACAAAATTGATTTCCATCACATGGTTCATTGAACCTGGACGGAATTCAAAATCGAACCGTTACAGAAATAAATGTGTGGTAACGGTCAGAAACTTGAATGAAAAAACCAAAAATTCTTTAGGGTCTCAGCCCGAACTCCAAGTGGAAATCGAATCGGCATTCGGCGCCCGCAGATGTGGGCACGTACCCACACCCGTTACGCGCGCCGAACCGGGCCGGGCGGCGGCGGCGGCACGCGCGTGGCCCATGGAGCTCCCACACACACCTTTTAATGAAGCAAAGAAGAAGAGAGGAATATATACACTGTTGAGGCTATGTACGAGCCGATGTGGGACTAAAAGGTTAGTTGAGTTGAGCTTTTGATTTTTCAAAGCTTCAGCTAACATGATGTTGCACAGATGCAAAGCAGCTAGCTGCTGCTGCCTGCTGCCTTCCTATTGTTGCTGCACAGATGCAAAGCAGCAATTGCTGATACTGTTGTGCTACAACAAAATTCCCCTCTCCTCTTATATGTCCTACAAATACCTACCTATGTACATACATATATCTCTCAACTCACACACAAGTGTATACACTCACACATTCATCACTCAACTGATACTATTCCTAAACAGTTGAGTGATACCTCTAGCCTACAGTATATATATATATATATATATATATATATATATAATATATAATTATATATAAAAATATATATATATATATATATTTTTATATATATATATATAATATATATATTTTATATATATATATATATATATATATATATATATACCCACAAAAAAAAATATACCCACAACACTCATATATCCCTTATGTACCTACATGTGCACATATATACAATACACACACACATTATATACATACCCACAACACTCATATATCCCTATATATATATATATATATATATATATATATATATATATATATTATATATATATATATATATATATATAATATATATATATATACCCACAGCAGATGACCTCTAGCCTAGTGGTTAAGAGAGATGCAATGCGGCCCGAGTGGTCAGGATTCGAATCCCAGTGGGAGCGATTCCAGAAATAATTTACCTGGTTCCAAAATATATATATATATATATCTATATATATTTATATATATATATATATATATATATATATATATATATATATGTATAATATATACCCACACACTCATATCTCCCTATATATATATATATATATAATATATATATAGATATATATATATATATATATATATATAATATATAATATATATATAATATTTTTATATATATATATCTATATCATATATTATTATCTATATATATATAGATATATATATATATATTATGTTAAATACCACAACACTCATATAATATTTTTTTCATATATATCTATATAAGATATATATATATATATATATATATATATATTATATATATATATATACCCACAACACTCATATATCCCTAATTATATATTCCCACACATGTGCACATATATACAATACACAACACACACACACACATTATATTATATAGATATATATATATAAAAAAAAAATATATATATATATATATATATAAATAATATATATAATTTTTTTTTTTTAATATATATATATATATATATATATATATATAATGTGTGTGTGTGGTGCAACGCCGCCTACGCTCTGAAATCCTGGTTGAGTTCTCCCTCCTTGATCTCGGCTTGGCCGTTGCCGGGTCGGTGTCTTGACACGAATGGACCATCCCTTCGTGTCTTCCTCCGTTTCTCCTGATTAGGGTTTTGATGTCTGCGAAGACTTTCACCGAGGCGGTCGGGGGTGGTTCCTCTCTCTCTCTCGACCATAGCCATCCGACCCCCTACGTTCTCCAAGGGGTACCTGTTATCTCTTTCTCGGAAGAAGATGAAGAGATCCTGATCCGACCTTTCAAATTCGTGCTGATTGAGAAATTTTCCTACGCAAGACCTTCGATCGATGTGATCCGGAAAGCTTTCCTAGGATTCCAATTCGCTGGTGATGTTAAAGTTAGAGTAATCGATCCTAAACACATTATGATTTGGCCTTGCCTTGAAGCTGACTTCCTTCGCCTTAGGGCTCGTGATGTTTGGTGTGTTTCGAGGGCCCCTATGCGGGTGTTCCGGTGGCCGAAAGACTTCAACCCGTCATACGAGTCCCCCTAGCTCCTACCTGGGTTTCATTGCCTGGCCTTCCGCATCAGTTATTCGCTAGGAATGCCTTATTCTCCATCGTCATGGAAATAGGGACCTCCCTCAAGCTTGACAGGGCCACTGAAAAATTCTCCAGTCCTAGCACTGCTAGAATTTTCGTCGAGGTGGATGCCAGCAAACCTTTACCTCAGGCGGTTCGTATCAACATGACTCATGGCAGGACCTTCTCACAGAGCAAGCACCAAGGTCACTCCAAAGAGGCATGCAAAGCAGGTAATGAGCTTTTAATAAATCACAAGCAAAAAGAGGTTAGGACTTCTCAGGACATTAATGCACCGAACTTAGGGAAAGTTCCTGCAACTCTGGGGGAAACATCCACTCAAAGAGAAAGTAATGATGGCTTATGCATTAATGACCAAGCGTCCCTCCCAAACTTTTCAGACAAATCACCTGGGAGGTGAACACCAATTCAGAATCCCGATGCTCTCATTGTACCTAATTCTCTAGCACTCTTTCTACAGGAGAATAATGTGGCTCCTCCTCTCAACGTTAACCCCACCAACTTTTTGGAAAAGAAGCGCGGAAACCTTTTTCCAAACCGGAGAGTACCTGCGAGAGGACCGAGCAATACAATGCACGAACCCAAAAACAACCACACAAAATAATCCACGCAGACACAGAGAATTTTTGACGTGGAAAATCCCTTGCGGGAAAAACCACGGGACGATCGGAGTCCAACCCTGAGAAGCCTCCACTAATGGATAGAAGAATTACACCCTCTACAAACTCCTCCCGATCCAAATCGGATCCCCACAACACTCAGAAGTAAGAACAATGATTACAAGGCTACGAAGAACGAGAAAGACGAGTAAAGATTACCCGAACACGATCTCCTTCGAAAACGACCTTCAATCCTCCGTCTTCTCTCCCGAAGTTGTAATGGCACTCTTGCCTCCTTCCTCTCTCCAAGTTGTGTTACGTTGCGATATGTTGCCTTCTGAGTTAGGGTTTGGAAATCCCAACTTAACTCCCTAATCCCGCAACAACCTGGACCGTTGGATTAGATCCAGTGGTGAAAAATCACCCAAATTCCCGCATCAGCCCCGACGACACAGAGTTTCGGCCAGAACTCTGTGTCGGACATCCAGCACCTAACTCGCCAAGTCCTGGAGCAGCCAGACCGAGTTCGGCCAGAACTCGGCCTGGGACCGAGTTCGGGCCGAACTCGACAGGCCCAGGCCAGAACCTCCCTTAGGAGCAGCAGCAGCAGTAGCAACTCCGCGTCGCCTACTTCCCGAGCTTCTTCGACATACGAACGGCGCTCGTTGCACTCGGGGTCTTCTCCACATAGGTTGGGAACCCCACCCACTCCAACAAATCTCCCCTTCATAACTATGGGAGGATGTCATCATCCCGACGACCTGCCTGCAGTACTCACTTCCTCCTTGGTAGAATCTTCGTGAACATATCAGCTCCATTGTCATCTGTATGAACCTTCTCAAGCGCCGCGTCCTTCTTCTCAACCACATCCCGTATCCAATGATACCGAGTCTCGATGTGCTTGGACCGGCTATGAAACGTCTGATTCTTCACAATGGATAGCACTCTGACTGTCGCAAAGCAAAGTATACTGCTCTTGCTTCAGTCCCATTTCCTGCAGCAGCTTCTTCATCCACAACAACTCCTTGCAAGCCTCCGTCGCCGCAATGTACTCTGCCTCTGTCGTCGACAAGGCAACACTTCTGCAAACGCGACTGCCACG
>JANAVB010029835.1:0-31765 GCA_029216955.1 Iris pallida | reverse complement strand
GGAATTGTGTGGGGGTGCTCATAAGGGGATACATCTGGTTGGGCGTTGGATCCGGTTCGGTCAAGTTTGGACAAGCTTGGGGCCAAGATTTAATTAAATAATAATTTTAAACTATTTAAAATCATGGACGAAATTGGAGCACAAGGAAAATCAATTCGATGGCGCGCAAGTGGCACATGCATAGTAGAATCAAAACAGGCCAGTGCCATATATTGGGTCGACTGGATTGGACCGATGTCGGACCCGAAAATTAAGTTGGAAATTAAATCACGAATTTACGGCAGACGATAAATTGGTCTAAATTGACCCGAAGTTGCACGAATCAAATGGAGCACAAGGGAACAAGTTCGAGTGGGACACGAAATATCAATGTAAAGATAATCTCGTCTACTACAAAATCCATGAAGGAAGTTTCCAGAGACTGGCATCCCTGATGCTCTAGAATTCCAAGTCATGGTAAAGAGCATTAAATGATCAAAATTAATTAAATAAAAGAATTACCGAGAATAAATCAATTTAGAAAATTTGAAAATAATCCCGGAAATTCATGGGGCTTACATCTGCTGGGGTGAATGATCACCGGCGCTCAAAGCTTGATTCGCCTCACACGAACAGCTTCCAGGAACCCGCAAGTTCGACGAAAAACTTTCGGAATACTCTGCTCTTCTGACTCCTCGGATGGCGCTCGCGGACTCCTGCGCTAAGTGGCGCTGGTGCACTTCTTTTCCTCCTTTTAACTCTCTGAAAATTCGTAAGGAATTGTGTTCTGAACACTTGCCTTCTGAGAGAGAGAGCATAGAAGCTTATATAGGCCGAACTATAACTGTCCAGTTAGCAAAATGTTCGAGACGTGAAAAAAATTACCTCGAACATTCTGTAACTGCTCAAATCATGCACAGATACAATTTGAGCCAACTGGCGCACAACGCGCGCCAATTGCAACCACCGTGCCAATGACGCCATCTGCTCCCGTGCGCACAAGCGCTATACGCCCACCCTGCGCCAACCGCCATGCCAATTGCAGCGCCATCTACTGCCCCATCTGGCAGCGCCAACTGGTCGTGCCAACATGTAGCATCAACTGGCCGCGCCAACAGGCAGTGCCACCTATCACGCCACTGGGTCGTACCACTAGATAGCGCCACTTGGCCGCGCCATCTGGCCGCACGAACTGACGCACGAACGACTGCACAAGAGGCTCGCGCAACGAGCGCAACTTAAGCGCACTATGCGTCTAGCGACGATGATGTCGTGCAAAGTGTACCAACAAAATGCCACATTACGCCTCATGAGCCCGAGTCCGTGTCTGAGTTTGAGTCCGAGTCGCTAAGCCCTGCAGAGCTTAGCTCTAATGGAAATTAATTCCCAAGAGCAAAAAGCATTAAGCTTTACCATGGAGACTTATCCTTACCTCCTAGTAAAATCACCCACATGGTTTCCTCCGTAGGGTCACCACCCCATGTGCTCATCTCAACATCATACCAAGTATATATAGAGATTTAACTCATGGTGCTTTTCCAATGTGGGACTAAAATCACTAGGCATGTGTTGAGAGCAAGCACTCTTCACATGTTAAAGAAAAAGCTCCAACAATCTCTCACATATCTCGATATATGGAGTTGAGTGTTCCCCACCGTAACTGTCCATTATGCATTAGGAGAGATGTGCAACTTGAATCTTTCTGCATGGGTCAAACAACAGACTATAATACAAGAATGGACTGTCTTAAATTCTGTACCATGGCTGAAATTCTCTCCACTCATATAATGTAGTTGCATGTATAGAAGAGATGTTGCAAGGCTGAGACTTTATCCCTATCTGGGTACCTCATCTGGTGTCATGCCACTGTAACATGGGAAAAACCTTCCATTTGTAGTGTTGTCTATTTCTCTTTAATTTCATCATACAGCATTAGGTTACATGCCAATTTGCGGTGCTACGCTTCTGTGCCTTGGCTATTAAAGCCGAGGTATTACCCCTAATCGGGAACCTCATGGTGGAGTCACCCCACTTTAGTATGGAGTTACACTCCTTGTAGTGCTGCTCTACCGTGCTTCTTGTAAAGCACACCAGGCATTCACTCTGCCTGAGAACTCATTAAGGCATTTAAGCATCCTCAATACAGGATCCATTTTTTGTAAAAAAATATACAGTAGACAACAGTGGTTGTAGGTCCGTAACCTCTCCTTGCCACAAAGGACAAGTACCCACTGTTCCTGATATTTTTCCAGTTAATGGTTTTCTCTTGAACCAAAAAGCTAGATGCCTAGTAGATTTCTCTTTAAACTAATAGCATAAAATTTTATGGTAGGATTACAATAACTTAATATCAGAATGCCTTCAAGCCCATTTTACTTGTTGTGTCATCGACCAGCTGGCGCTTGAGGCCCTTGGTGAACGGATCCGCAGGTTTTCCTGACTCCGAGCATCAATCACAGCAATAACACCTCTCTTGATGAGATCGTGTACTGTCCTGTGTTTTAACCGCATAGTCCACTTCTTCCAGCTGAAGAGGTCATTTGATGCCACCGCCACAGTCGCCTGATTGTCGCAGTATATCGGTATCACTGGTATTTACGCCCTAACTACTGGAAGATCATACATGATATTCTGAAGCCATTCTACTTCCTCTGTTGTGGTATCAAGTGCAAAGAAATCAGATTCCATGGAGGACCGAGAGAGCATAGTCTGCTTCTTCGACTTCCACGATATAGCAGCTGTACCCATTGTAAAAATGAATCCACATGTGGACCTCTCGCTCTCCAACTCTGAGCACCAGCTGACATCACTGAAGCCTTCTACTACCCGGCGGATCTCCGCTGTAGTACAGTACATATTTCTGAGTCTTCTTGAGATATCTCATTACCCGTTTCACAGCTTTCCAGTGCTCAAAGCCTAGGTTGTTTGTGAAACGACTCAGCATTCCTATGGCGAAAACTATGTCAGGACTTATAGTATTAGTAGCATACATCAAACTCCCGATGACGCTTGCATACTCCAGCTGCCCGATGCTATCCCTCAAACTAGGCTTCAGCTTCAGATCACACTTGTAAGGCGTATCAATCCATAGAAGATCCTGATACCCGTAGTGTGTGATCATCTTCTCAACATAATGAGACGTTGACAAGCGCCAGTCCAGTATCTGTCCAAATTATCTTGATGTCCAAGATCACATCAGCTTCCTCTAAGTCCTTCATACTGAACTTGCTCAAGATAAACTTCTTTGTCTTCGTGACACAGCCCCTATCCGTATCTAGGATTAGCATGTTGTCCACGTACAGATAAACGATTATACCTCTTCCATCCGCAAACTTTGTGTAAACACACTTGTCCGTCTCGCCGACCCTATAGCCATTTGACCTTATAACCTTGTCAAATTTCTCATGCCACATCTTGGGAGCCTGTTTAAGACCGTACAAGGATTTCACCAACTTGCAGACTTTATCTTCAAGACCCTTGACGACAAATCCCTCTGGCTATTGCATATAAATCTCTTCGGACAGCTCGTCATTTAGGAAAGTCATTTTCACATCCATCTGATGTATTACCAACTTATGTATTGCTGTAAGAGAAATCAATATTCTGATGGTGGTCATTTGGACTAATGGAGCATACGTGTCAATGTAGTCGATCCCTTGCTTCTGAAAAAACTCCTTGGCTACCAGCCTAGCCTTGAACTTGTCAATAGTTCCGTCTGCTTTCATATTCTTCTTGAAGATCCATTTGCATCTGATGGGTTTTGCTCCTTTAGGAAGATCAACCAACACCCAAGTGTTATTTGAGGTGATTGAATCAATTTTATTTTCTATCGCCTCCTTCCAGAAAATAGCGTCTCTGGTCTTCATAGCCGCATCATAGGTAAGCGGATCTGCTTCCACATGATAGGTGACAAAGTCATTCCCGAAGTCCTTCGGCCTCCTCACTCGCTTAATTGATGGCTCAGTGAGTTATGGTTCAACCGTTGTTTCAACAACATCTTCTTGGACTACATTCTCATTGAAAACTTCAGTTTCCTGTGCACCCTCATTATTATTGAAAACTTCAATTTCCTGATCACTCTCATTGTTCTCCGGAGCATCACTTTTTTCGGTATAACCCAAGAAGATTGTCTTTATAGTCCTTGTCCAGAGCTTCTGAATCTTCAGATCTAGAATCTTCACATATGCCAGACACCCCCACACTCGAATGACATTCAAGTTAGGTCTAACCTTGAACCAGAGTTCATGAGGAGTAACGTCTGAAGTTGCATGCGGCACTCTATTCAGAATAAAAGTGGCCATCAATACAGCTTCCCCCTCAGTAGTATTTTGGAAGACCCGCAGTCAACATCATTGAGTTTATCATTTCTGTCAACGTTCTGTTCTTCCTCTCTGCTACTCCGTTTGATTGAGGAGAGTACAGAGCCATAGTCTCGTTGATAATTTCATGTTCTTTGTAGAATGATGCGAATTTATGAGACTAATACTCTCCACCTCGATCACTTCTTATTCTCTTAAGTTATTGTCACCCCCCGTTTTCTGTTATACGTATTTCCAGTATACATGTACGGAATCCTGACACGTATTTTTACTTCTTCTGTCGTGCTAGCTAATTTTGGTTTAATCTTGCTTAGGTTCATCATGGCATATCATGGTTTGACTTGGTTCATTTTGGTTTGGCTTGGTTTATTTTTCTTTTGGTTCAACATGTTAAACCCCCCATTTAAAGCCTACCAACCCATTCTCTCTCCTCCATTACTTCTTATTCTTCTTTCTCCTCTTTCATTAATTCCTCCACCCACCAAGCTTAGACAAGTGCAACTTGTTTCATGAAGGAATCCTCCATTTTATTGTTCTAATCTCTTCTATGCAACATTCTAATCTACTTTAGTTCTTGTCATTTTGTATTTTTATGAATATATTTGTGTAGATCTAACTTTGCACCATTTTGGAGTTTTCTTAGGTTTTGATCTAGTAAACTACCTTGTTTTCGAAAACTAAGAGTTCCATGTGATAGAGAATTTTATTTTACACAACTTAGACCTTTAAAAAGTCAGATTTCATTGTGTTTTGACCGACTTATGATCATTTGAAGATCATAGGTTTTAAGACTTGTGCTCTCGGCCAAGAGTTGGAGAAAATGATGAACACTGTTTTCAAGCCAAATCATGTGGGCATATAGACATCCCCTTTGGACGCATGGCCCTCATTGGATGGTGCATGAGCTCCTGACTTGTAAACCTTCATGGCATTTTCATGCTTATGCAGGCGCATAGCCCTGGGTGCATGCCTCATCTTGGGGGCATGTATCCCAGACTCCTATCCTCTTGGGCGCATGCTGCCTTGACCACTCCCAAGCCTAAGTTCATGTTGCTTCGACTTGCCCCTTCCCTATGGGCGCATGGCCTCCAATAGTGGGCGCATGGCTCCCTGACTTGGGCGCATAGCCCTAGGACCCATGTGTGGGCTCATGTACTCCCTTGGGCGCATGATGTCCCCAGGTTCCCCTTTCTTAAATTTTGCACCCATTTTATATCCTTACGCCTTTTCAATATGAACTCGACATGAACACGATGTGAGCATGACATATTAATGGAATGATAGCACTTGATGGCGGCCGTTGTGGCGCACCCTTGACAAGAAATATTGACATGATAATCTGTACGCGACATGATATGTGAACACAGCATGATACATGAACGTGAATGTGGTAAGTACATGACAGTGGCCCGTCGTGGCGCACTCCAGATAAGAACATGACAGGCCAGTACATGATAGTGGCCCGTTACGGCGCACTTTTGACAAGTAAATATGACATGTAACCTTGAATGCCGTTGCGACGGCTACCTCGACTTGCTAAGTAAATTCTCGTCTTGACACCGTGGGTGCTTGCTTGAAACTTGTTTGTACAAGCTACTAGTCTAGTCTCGTCTTGCATCATGTCTAGGACATGAGTCCCTGGTTACCACGGTCAGGGATTCATACTGAATCTGACTAAGGTTAATGACTAGATTGATCAAGTAGTTCATTCTAAGGAAGATTTCCCCAGTTACAGGCGATCTCGCTATCCCGGTCACACCTGATGGACTTGTAGCCTGCCGTCGAGTAGGGCACATTTCTAGTCTACTTTCATGTGGGACACACTCATGAAACAAGTACAAGGCATACTGTTATGTGTTGCACTCTAAGCCATCTAATAATTCTGGATAACTTTGGTAATCAACCTTGCCTGGATAACCTGGATAGCTGCAGGGCCTGTGACTGCTGGAACATCTCATTGCATCTTGCTAGTAACTAGGCTTGTGATAACCCTAGCTAGTTAAAGTATCAAGCCGTACTCTTTGCTTGACCGTGATTGATGGATGTAGTCCAGTCTAGTCTTGTCTAAGCAATGTCAGTCTATGATTATTTCAGCACATGTTTGTTCATGCTTTACTCTTGTCGATAATTGGTTGGAGACTAAGCTCTGTTTAGGTGAAGGGTTACAACCCCGGTCCTTGTTTGGTTTACGGGTTATAATTTAGCTACCGAAATGGTCCCTTAGTCGTCTTATCATTTATCATCTTATTTTTCTCTAACTCATGTCTTTTATTATCCTTTATGTCTCATGTGCTAATATGCTGGTTTTAGTTCTTAAGTGAAGCCTCCCTTGTGGAACTTGCTCTTTCTGGGGTCTGACCCAGCTGGTTTTGTATGGCTAGATTTCGGAGTAGGACCCGAGGATCTTCCAGCCTTCCAGCCATATGGTGAACACCAGACGTAACCCTGACAACGAGTAGGTTTATTTTGCTCTCCCATTCAATTGTAAAATTATTCTTTTTGAGGCGTTTAAACCGTCGAACAAGTGTTAGCTTGTGTTGAAACTTATACTTTTGTCTGCCTACGGGCTGTAACATGATTGACAAATCCTAGGGTTGATCACGTATGACTGAAACTCTTGCTAGTCTTCATATTTTGTATGATTAGCTTCATGATCATTTGAATATGTAATATTTGGGAAGCCTTACCTTGTATGTTTGATGATCTACTATCTTGTAACATGTATTTACTTGCTTAAGATTGAGACACTAGGCTTGTTATTGACCATAAGAGACTGATGGCTTGTAGATAAACCCTCATGCATCTAGACAGCCGTGACCGTATGTCGAGGTGGATTACACTTCTATATACATAGCTGGCTATGTCTGTCCCCCGCTCTCCAGTATTCTGGTTCTAGGGCGTGACAGTTGTTGTCCAGTCTGCCGCTCAGCCTCGGTCCTGAACTATTTGAATTTCTTGAATGCTTCGTCTTTGGCCTTCAGCAGGTAGACGAACGCGTATTTTAAGAAGTTATCGATGAAAGTTATGAAATACTTCATCCCGACCTTTGTAGAGAATTGTTTGAAGTCACAGATATCAGAGTGTATCAACTCCAGAAGATCTGTGCTTCAATTAACCCAAGGAAAGGGTTTCTTTGTGATCTTCGTCTGAGCACAAACATCACATTTTTCTACCTTACCCCCATATTTGAAGATAAGTCCTAGACTAGACATTCTATTTATTCTTTCACAATGAACATATCCTAGTCTATTATGCCACAACTCAAGAGTACTAGCAGAATGAATGATTGTATTAACAATATTTGACTGATTTACAAGCTGAATTTTAAACATTCCTTCGATATAAAAAGTTTTTTCGAAGTATGTTCCCTTTATGGACATCACCATCTGGCCAGCATTGATGTCCATCCTTAGGCCTGTGTTACAGAGTAGGCCTCCAAAGATCGGGTTCTTTGCGATAGCAGGTACATGCTTTACTCCTTAAAGCGTCAGAGACTTTCCAGAAGTCAGCTTCAATACCACCATCTCGATCCCTTGCACTTCAGCTTGTGCCTGGTTTGCCACCATAACAACTTCAGAAGTTGGTGTGTAGGTGGTGAACCATTCCTTGCTTGAGCAGACATGGCAGGTGGCACTAGTGTCTACCCACCATTCAGAGTCAGCCCCTACCGCAGTGACCTAAGCAATCATGGCAACAACGTCAGTGATCATTGAGACCTTGCTAGGCTCACCTTCCTCCGATTGCTTGGGCTTAGATTTGTATTCACTCTTGAAGTGGCCCTTCTTTCCACACTTGAAACAAGGCATCTGGGACTTTGCTCTTCTGTTGCTTGAAGGAAGTCTCCTTCACTTTCAGATTGTCAGGATCCTTCTTCTTCCTGTGGGAAGCCGCATGATTTCCCTTTGATTCTCTAGTGTGAACCAAATTGGCATTAGCCAGCTGTTTGGACAGTACGTCCACCTTTAGTTGAGCCTTCATTTGGTCCTCAACACAGATTTCTTGTAGGAGATCTTCGAGACTGATCTCCAACTTCATTTTATGCATGTTTGCATAGAACTTACTCCACCCAGCGGGGAGCTTCGAGACGATCCCTCCAACAACAAACTTATCGGGAGGGGCATCGCCTCATCTTCTAACTTCTGTTGCAGCCTCAGGAACTCCTTCACCTGCGGCAGCATAGATTTTTCATCTTCAAAGAGCCACTTGTGATATTTTTCAACCACAAATATTTTTCTCTTGTTCTTGTCTTCTTCATTAAGTATTTTCAGAGACTCTCATATCTCTCTGGCAATAATCTTTTTTGAGTATGATTCCGCCAGGGAGACCTCCATAGCATTTAGGATTAAATGTGTAACGCCCCAGTCTCAAAATACTTAGGGCTAAGTACGTAGACATGTCAGCTGTATACATACGAAGTATACTCCAATCTATGGAATCCCGTATGTATACATAAGCTATAAAATGTAGTAAGACCATGATAACTAAATCTCATCCACCAAATCAAAAGAATAATGATATACTTCAACTCAAGAAATTTGTCATTTATACATGTAGTTGGGCGGAGACAAATCCACTACCAACTATTTTAAAAGAGAGAAATATACAAGGAAATGATAGATAAATATGATAAGACGAACCAAGGACAATCATCTTCGAAGGAATTGAAAAGTTCACGACCTTGGCTAGAACTGTCACGACCCGCACCCGCCTTTCGGATACGAAGCGTGTCCAAGCCCAGCCTATGCCGCAGTGTCGGCGGTAGTACGCTGTCTAAATACAAGTCACGACAATCTAGAATCACATGGTAAACTAAATCTCATCCACAGAATAATCGAATCAATCAAGATCAATGAAATAAAAAAGAAAACTGAATAATATAACTAAATATATCCAAGATTCAATGTCACGTCCGGTGGACACAAATCTACTACCAATAGACGAAAAAAATAGAGAAATACAAGAAATGAACCAACTGAGTACAACCTGCTACCAAGTAACCTCAACTGCAAAGCGCCGTGATCTGAAGCTAACTCAAATCCACTCGTCTGCTCCTGACTCAAACTCAGCTAACCTGAAGAGGTCATCAAGTCCTCAGAGGACTAGCAAGATACATAAAAATAAGCCTTTCTAACAGTTTATTATGCATGGAGAAAATACAGAATAAACAAGTAAAACTGAGCACTGAATAAAGCACGAAACTATACACTGTCTACATATAGATGAACTGCTGAACGAGGACGAGAGAACTCATGTCAAGGTGTCTACGGATGACCAGATCGAATACTCAAACCCTCGTCCCTAGTGTGGACTCGCAGGTTTGAACAACTACTAACCCTCGTCCCTAGTGTGGACTCGCAGGTTAGCATCATCCTCGCCCCTAGTGTGGACTCGCAGGCGTAAACCATATACTACTAACCCTCGTCCCTGGTGTGGACTCGCAGGCTAGCATCACCCTCGTCCCTAGTGTGGACTCGCAGGTGTGGACAGATAACTACTAACCATCGTCCCTAGTGTGGACTCGCAGGTTAGCTTAAGACACGGATAACTACTAACCCTTGCCCCTAGTGTGGACTCGCAGGTTAGCTTCAAGGTTTCAAGACATGGAGGAAAAAACAGTTCGGTTCACGACTCACGACACGACTCGATCAAGGCTCAATGAATACGTCCAATAAGATACAAAGCTAACTATGAACGCAGTCTATATAGCAATGATGCAAGTATAAAAATATGATATGAAAGATACATGACAATAATATGAGAAAAATTGGATAATAATAAAAGACAGTGCATGTAAATAAAGCTGTGTAGAAAGGCAAGGTATACTTGCCTTTGGTCCTGCTGTGGGTATGGGTCGAGCGCTGAGCCAAAGTCCAAAGAACCTGTTCGAGAATTTCGAAAGCTACTGTTGTTAATCCCCTCTCCTCGAACAGCAACCTTCGTGAACTCCAGGCGCAGGAAGAATTAGGGTTTGGGGGAAGGATGGGGAGCCGACTGCTAACTCTATATAGGTGAACTAGAGGATCGATCAAACCTTTGAGAAGATAAAGAGGATTTGAATTTGATCATATCTGTTCAATTCAAAACTGAAGTCAAAATAGCAGGTTTGGAGTTCGGTTTAAAAGGAATTTGAATTGGTTATTTTACAATGAGGGCCCCTGCCATAACCTTTATTACCTGTGGGTCCCTTCCAAACTCCTATATTACACATCTGGCCTCTTTATTTGGATATTTAGTACAACCAAAACATATGAAGCATAACAATTTATATATGTGGGACAAATGAATAAATAAATAAATAAAAAAATACATGAGGAAAATTGGTCAAGGGGTTGACAACTCTATCCCCCTTAAACAAATTTGTCCTCGAAATTTAATGAACCATGATCTATTAGAATGGAAAGTCTTGAATAAATTGCTATGACAGAAATTCAATTTAAAATATAGGTCTATCTATGCTACTACTACAAATCTCTACTGAAAATTTCCACCATTAGCTCCTTGTGGTGTCGCCGTATTCTCTGTGATTGTGGCAAAAGCTCGCCCTCCTCCTGCGGTTGGTAGTGGTGGGGCACTTGCGTTCTTCTTCGGACAATTGCGAGACAAGTGTTGGTTGGATCCACAAGTCCAACACAACCCTAATCTGCTGTGACAATTTTCTTGAGTGTGGCCTTTCTTCGAGCAATGCTGACAGATGGGAATGTCTTGGACTTGGCGCGGGACTGCTTATGGTTGCTGCTGATGCTGCTGCACTGGTGTCTTCCCTGAAATATTGGAACGTTTTGCCGGTGTTGCTTGGTCGTTGCCTCCTCCGAGTGCGTCTCGATTCCTCTTCGGCTTGTGACTCAGTTCTTCTTCTACAGCTTGGGCGACTTCTAAAATCTCCTCGTAAGTGGTGGCTCGACTGGTGGCGATGGCTAGACGAATCTCATGAGACAGTCCTTTCCTGAATCGTCGTACCTTGTCTTCAGGGGTGCTGACCAAGTTCTCCGTAAAGCGGCTGAGGTGAGAAAACTTCGATGTGTACTCATCGACGGTGTGGTTGCCCTGCTCTAGGTGCTCGAACTGACTCACCAACGCCTCCCGTGCTACGTATGGATAGAATTTCCTCTTGAACAGTCGCTTGAATTCCTCCCAAGTCACGTCTGGAGCATAAAATCGGGGTTCGCCTTGGTACCATGTCCGTGCGATGTCGAAAAGCTGTCCACTGACTGACTCGATCTTCAGATCTTCTGGGACTCGGACCATCTTCAGATACCTCTCCACGTTCTCCAGCCATTCATCAGCGTAGACGATCCCCTCTGTCCCATGGAACGGCATGGGCCTAAAGTCCATGAAGTGCTTAGGATTCCTCGGGCGCTGTCGCGAAGCATATCTAATCTGAAGAGCCTCTCACAAGGTATCGCGAAAGATGTTGGCCTGCTGCTGGAAAATTCCCAGGAGGGTGAGGCTGTCCAGTGCCAGTGGCGGGGGCAGAGCAGGTGCTGGATACATCATCGAGGCTGGATACATCGCCGGTGGTAGGTGCATGGCAAATGCTGCATGCATTGCAGGTGCTGGGTGCATGGCTGGTACCGGACGTGGAACCCCTGGCGGTAGGACAGATGTTGGTGGCAGACCGGGTATTGGTGGTGGATTCTGCGAAGGAAACTGCGGAGGTGGCGGAATGTCGTCTCTGCGGAATCTCGAGAATTGCAGCTGCGGCGGATTGCCCATATGAGTGAGCTGGCTTCCTTGTGTTGGCGGGGTCATGTACGTGAAAAAGCCTCCTATAGCCGGTGGAGTGTTCAGTGCAGCGTTGTTCCTATCTTGAGAGTTCATATTAACTGTAACAAGAGCAGACGCTTTAGCCGTTGAAGAGATTTTCAAACAAGATGCAAGTCAAGGATTTAATAAAATTAAGGATTAAGGATTAACAAGGAGTCAAGACATGTGGATGAGATTCTAAGTGTCTAATCTTATTCGCAGGCTTACGACGGCACAGTGACGTAACCGAAGTGATTAACGTAGACCTGCATGGGCCACCAAAAAAAACCTGTCACGACCCGCACCCGCCTTTCGGATACGAAGCGTGTCCAAGCCCAGCCTACGCCGTAGTGTCGGCGGTAGTACGCTGTCTAAATACAAGTTACGACAATCTAGAATCACATGGTAAACTAAATCTCATCCACAGAATAATCGAATCAATCAAGATCAATAAAGTACCAAAGAAAACTGAATAATATAACTGAATATATCCAAGATTCAATGTCACGTCCGGTGGACACAAATCCACTACCAATAGACGAAAAAATAGAGAAATACAAGAAATAAACCAACTGAGTACAACCTGCTACCAAGTAACCTCAACTGCAAAGCGCCGGGATCTGAAGCTAACTCAAATCCACTCGTCTGCTCCTGACTCAAACTCAGCTAACCTGAAGAGGTCATCAGGTCCTCAGAGGACTAGCAAGATACATAAAATAAGCCTTTCTAACAGTTTATTATGCATAGAGAAAATACAGAATAAATAAGTAAAACTGAGCACTGAATAAAGCACGAAACTATACATTGTCTACACATAGATGAACTGCTGAACGAGGACGAGAGAACTCATGTCAAGGTGTCGACGGATGACCAGATCGAATACTCAAACCCTCGTCCCTAGTGTGGACTCGCAGGTTTGAACAACTACTAACCCTCGTCCCTAGTGTGGACTCGCAGGTTAGCATCACCCTCGTCCCTAGTGTGGACTCGCAGGCGTAAACCATATACTACTAAACCTCGTCCCTGGTGTGGACTCGCAGGCTAGCATCACCCTCGTCCCTAGTGTGGACTCGCAGGTGTGGATAGATAACTACTAACCCTCGTCCCTAGTGTGGATCGCAGGTTAGCTTAAGACACGGATAACTACTAACCCTTGCCCCTAGTGTGGACTCGCAGGTTAGCTTCAAGGTTTCAAGATACGGAGGAAAAAGTAGTTCGGTTCACGACTCACGACACGACTCGATCAAGGCTCAATAAATACGTCCATAAGATACAAAGCTAACTGTGAACACGGACTATATAGCAATGATACAATTATAAAAATAGGATATGAAAGATACATGGCAACAATATGAGAAAAACTAGAAAATAATAAAAGACAGTGCATGTAAATAAAGTTGTGTAGAAATGCAAGGTATACTTGCCTTTGGTCCTGCTGTGGGTATGGGTCGAGCGCTGAGCCAAAGTCCAAAGAACCTGTTCGAGAATTTCGAAAGCTACTGTTGTTAATCCCCTCTCTTCGAACAGCAACCTTCGTAAACTCCAGGCGCAGGAAGAATTACGGTTTGGGGAAAGGATGGGGAGCCGACTGCTAACTCTATATAGGTGCACTGGAGGATCGATCAAACCTTTGAGAAGATAAAGAGGATTTGAATTTGATCCTATCTGTTCAATTCAAACTGAAGTCAAAACAGCAGGTTTGGAGTTCAGTTTAAAAGGAATTTGAATTGGTCATTTTACAGTGAGGCCCCTGCCATAACCCTTATTACCTGTGGGTCCCTTCCAATCTCCTATATTATACATCTGGCCTCTTTATTTGGATATTTAGTACAACCAAACATATGAAGCATAACAATTTATATATGTGGGACAAATGAATAAATAAATAAATAAGTAAATACAGGAGGAAAATTGGTCAAGGGGTTAACAAGAACACCTGTGAAAGTCACAAAGCACATACCTGGAGAGATAACCAGGTCCTCAGAGGGACGTAACAAGATACATAAAGAACATGCCATATAACTGAATATATATAATATGTCATCAATCATAAGTAAAGTAAAATAGCCTCATTCGTAACAAGATCCAATATCTTATCATCGAAATAGTGGACTACCCCTACAACCAAACAAGGACAAGGGATAGCACACTATTCCACGATACGACATTGTCCCAAGCTACTAGTGGGGTGACATGACATTAACGAGGGTTACCTGACCGTTCTAAAGTAAACATGCAGTTGAGAAATAATCCTTTCGACGCAAGAGCCCTGGCTGTAATTGGGATCGGCATAGTCCCCATATAGTACACCAGGGGCCCACGTCCGTAACGTCCAAAAATCGTCAGAGGGCATCATGTGCAAGGGGCTACGTCCATAACGCTCTGGAAAATGTCAGAGGGCACCTGGAACCTGCGTCTCCGGAGGAGCGCACAGGTAATCAGGGAAGTGCAAAGAAGCCCATACGTCAGGTATTGTTCTTCCCATCCAATATACCTATCTAAGTCGCATCTGCGATCATGAACCTCTACTAACTGCTAAGTCTCCTAGCATACCTCTATTAGTAGTTAGACCTAACGCATGCGCACAGGTGATCAGCTAACACGCAAGTACCTCTACATGCTACTCATCTCACGCATATCTCGTGGTACAACTGTGTCAAGGTTTATGCAATACACTACAGATATTAGTTCCTCAACTCTAGATCCATATGCGATCAAAGTACAATAAGTATAGTAAAGCTAATATCACTGAACAGACAATAAATCAGGAACTGTAATAATGGTACAGCTACAAGAACTGGAAATAAGTAAACAGTGATATACAATAATAAAATGCAGACTAAATATAAGCAGTAAATATGGCAAGGTATCTTGTCTGAGGTTGTGTGCAAAGAGCGACGTCCAATAGCTCGAACCATCAGAATAGTGAAGCGATGAAAGCCAAATCACGCATACGTCCTCGGATGCTGAAATAAACACCACGAACATGTCCAAAATATAAGATATGTCTAGGAAACGCATTTCCAAAAGTCCAATTCTGGAACATAGGCAAAATCATAATCTCGGGTCAAAATGATGTCCGACGTTGGACCCGTTTTGCACCGAAACACGTGCCAGAACCTACGGTCTCTAAAGTCGTCAAACTACATTTCTACAGGTCCATTTTGAGGAGATGAACCCAACTGTATGTCCAAAGTTGGATTCCGGTGGGTTGTGCACAATTTTGTCCGTTGGAGTGGGTCGCAGGCCCACCAAATAGGAGTTCCGGGTCGACCTTCTCAGAATTGGACCAAACTTGGAATACAGGACTAGAAAAATGATACAGTCCTTCTGGCGTAAGTTTTGTTTTGATTCGACGAACGTGCACAAAGTAATTGGGAAATTTGCAAAGAGGCCGATACGGTGAATTTCGACGGATACGCGTCAAATTTGTCGCGCACACGCAACCAATTTGAATTCCGTCAAAGCCCACACATCCGTGAAGTCGATACGCACCTTTTGATGCTTTCGGTTCGCGATCACGTCGTCCGGTTTGGCGGGACGCACGTCGTATCGAAGGTTTTTCATTAAATTTTAGTTTTCGAAATAAGGTTTTTCCGAATTTTTGACATTAAATAACTCTACACCTACTTAATGAAATCGGAATCTATAAAAAGGGTTTTACTGCAGTATATGTTGTCTATAACTTCCGTCAATTAGTTTTCGAAAGATCTTAATGTTTTGCTCAAAATCTATCTTCCAAGTAGGGGTTTGGACTGTTTTTAATGTACTGTTCTCGGAAAGTTTCTAGACAACTTGTGGTCAAAATTCAGAACCGATGGTTCGACACCATAAAATTATAACCATGGGGACATCTAGAGGGTTATATTGGGTTTCTAAAGAAATTTACAGAATCGAAAATCGACGAGTATTTAGGGAGAAATCTGGTTACGAAGGGGAGTACCCCACGAGGAATGAAAATAGAGTATACTCTGTTTATAGCCGGCCATGCTGTGCCGGAGGTCGTCGTTGGCCGTCGTTGGGTGCCCGCGGCGGGGCCAGGGCCGGGGGAGGGGTTCGCCATGCTCGTCTAGGGTTTTTAAGGTTTTTTTTTTTTTTGCAGAAGTCTATATAGGGGTCGGGGGAGGCTCGGGTGAACAGTGCCCCCCCCCCCCCCCCCCCGCGAGTACTGTTCACTTGGGTGTTTTTCTTTTCTTTTTTTTATACAAATACACGCACAAACGCACACACACAAACACACCACACACACACACACACACACACACACACACACACACACATATATATATATATATATATATATATATATATATATATATATATATATATATATATCCAATAAATACTTAACAAAATCTAAATAAAATATCCCAAAATCTCAAATAAATTCTAAATATCAAAAATATTTATTATTTACTAAAATGCATTAAAATTAACAATTTTCCTAAATCCTTGACTCAAGGTAAATTCTAATTTTCTCGAAAATTCCTTAAATAATGATTTTTACAACTTAAGCATATTATTTTATTTATTACCCTTATACACACAAAAACACCTTATTTATTTACAATATAAATATCGTCGATTACATAAATATTTATATGGCCATATATTCATTTATTATAGATAAAGTTTTTTTTAGTGATCAATCCTGTAAAATACAAAATAATATAGCAAAATTTTACAATAAATTAAATATTTTTCTGAACTTTATTTAGGGCATAACTTATGAAAATAATCTTTTTGTATATGTAATGTAACTTGCTATCGAAATATTAGAAAGTGTAAACTTTAAAAATCCGTAAATTAAAATATTGTAAAAATACATTAAACAAGACTAAAACCCTCAAATTTTGGGGGGTTTAAAAAATGCCTACAAATGCTATTCTCCCTTCTCTACTTGGCCTGACTTTTAGTAGCAGCAGTAATTGCGACTGCAGATCCAGTTTTCTGGAACAATAGGTTTTTCCTTCATAAAAACATGAGCAACTTAAGAAAGTTGAAGATTGAGAGTAACCTTTCTCTTCCAGACTTGATAATGCTCTCCATCAAATTGTTCTTACTTGCAAAAGTTAGGATTGATGAGTGAAACACAAAAGTTTTCCATCTTGTGAATCAAGCTTTGAGATTGTTAGTCCCGGGGTATAATTTTTCGATGGAAAACTGAAAATTATGCAACACTTCGATGAAAGTTGTATGACAGAGATCCTGGAGGATACTGAGAAACGAGAATCAATTATTACACTTTGAAGAAGGCACAACAGATTTCGTAATGGCAACAGTGAAATTCCACTAACAGTTTCTGACTAGATCAGAACTATTCTCGTTCAGAACGAGTTACAAGTAGAAGGAATAAGAGAATGGACTGCTGGGGTAAATGATCGTCGATGCTCAAAGCTTGATTCATCCCATACGAATAGCTTCCAGGAACCAGTAAGTTCTATAGAGAACTTTCGAAACACTCTGCACTTCTGACTCCTCGGATGGCGTGAACTCCTGCGCTAAGTGGCGCTGGTGCATTACTCTTCTATCTTTAATGCTCTAAAAATTTGTAAGGAATTATGTTCTTAACACTTACCTTCTGAGAGAGAGCAGAGAAGCTTACATAGGACGAACTGTAACTGCCCAGTTAGCAAAATGTTCGGGACGTGGAAAAAATCTGTCCCGAACATTCTGTAATTGCTCAAATCGTGCACAAACACGATTTGAGCCAACTGGCGTATAGTGCGCACCAATTGCACCACCGTGCCAATGATGCCATCTGCTCATGTAGTGCTCCGTCCCGCTCAGTCAATCGGAGGAATCAAAATATCGACGGCGTTCGAACTTAGCCTTGCAACAGCTGCTCGAAGACTCGCTCGGTCGAGGCGACTCCTCGCTCAGGTGGGGTAGTTTCGGTGAACTTGCCTCATCTTAGCCTTCACATAATAAATCACATATTTTCAACTTGCACAAGTTAGGCTTGATAATAAAAGAGACGCGTCCACATAGATATGGGAATAATCCCGACGGGTCAGAATATCTTAGAACATGGAAAAAGGTCCCACGGTCTGCTTAGAAAGTCTGTTCAGCGTGCTTTTAAAATGACACTCGGGCCTTCGTCCCGTGACTTGGGAGAAGGAAGTTGACCTAAGTTGATAAGTTCTCACAAAGCTGGGATTAGCCAAAGTCATAGGCGTCGCCTGCGTATATGCTTGATAAGCATGCACGGTCCCGTCGTCCAAGGCTTGGCCTAGCCTTCGCCCATCCCGTGGTTTAAGTCGTATTGCAAGGCTTCTGGCTTAAGTCTAGGCACCCAAAGAGCTTGGTTGTTCAAGTCGACCACGTTTATAGCACGTTTCCTCGATACAAAGCTTGGCGTAGCCTTTGCTCGTCAAGTCGTGCTCGAATAAGTTAGGCAAGAGTTTTGCTGGGCTATCGAAGTCATAGCAAGTACTATTCCTTATTTTTTACGGTTGTCAAGTCACATAGTCCCACGAGAACAAGGCTCGTTATATAATTATGTGACTTGAGTGATAGCGTCGCCTAGAAAACAAGGTCTGTCTAAGGCACGAGCCATGGTTGGTTTAGTGAAAAGCATGCCACAAACAAAGGAAGTCCACGCGACTGGTTGTCTCCGTGATTGGTCCCGCTACTTGGGAGTCTCGATAAGGAAGCACACGAGATCGGTTCCGCTACTTGGGAGTCTCGATAAGTCTTGATAAGCAAGTACACGAGATCGGTATCGCTACTTGGGAGTCTCGATAAGGAAGTCTACGCGACTGGTTGTCGCCGAGATCGGTCCCGCGACTTGGGAGTCTCGATAGAAAGTTGGAAAGTATGGTCATGATTAAGGAAGGACTTGGTAGATCGAGTTAAGTCTTGTATGGTCATTGGACAACTTGCGCGCAAGGTAAAATTCCTCGAATGATCCCGGGGCGCCGGGTTCGTGTCGGCCTAGGAGGAATTACAGATATTTTACGACCTTCATCGATGGTACGACTCGATTGAAGGGAACCGTTACAATATAGGTTGCGGGTCATTCGGTGGAAGCTCATACCTCGCCACGCGGATGGTCACCATATGCAAAGATCTTGGATAGCTTGACATTGCTAGTGACCACTCATATAGATGTGTCGACAAAAGAGCGGCTATCCGCATGTATGCCTTTGGATTGCGTCAAGTACTAGCAATTTATGAGTTAGGTTAACATGTATGCTTATAGCAAGCGCTAACCTTGAATCGGCACGAGCTAGGGTGTGCACGATTGCAACACCATTCTAGAGCCAAGATTTGGCTATAACAAGGACACGTGCTTCGGCATGAATGTGGCGTCGTCTCGAGTTAAGTCAGGAAGGGCCGTAAGACAAGTTGGTAAAAGTCTGGTTGATACTTGGGAGGCACGGCCTCAATCTTAAGGCACAAGCAAGTGTATTGGCATGACCAGCACGAGTCGTCCCTTTGGCGTCGTTGGCACGAGAATGGTCTAGAGGCACATGAAAGAAGTGAAAGTCTTGGCACGGACGAGTTGCATAAGTTTTTACTCGATGAGGCACTGCCTCGAATACATTGAAGCCACGAATAGAGTATAGCACGACCCTGTCGTTACGTTGCCAAGTATAGGTCAAGACGTCTTTGTCCTAAAATTGATCCTAAGGCAAGACTAGCAAGAAATCAAAAAGGGATTAAGCTGCATGAATAAATGAATATGTCGGTTTTGTATGGGTAGGCGAGGAGCTCACTCCACCAGTGCAGTTGAGTACTGACACCCACAGTTTTCATGTGCAGGCGCAGGTAGAAGCCCGTAGCCCGAAGCTCACTTGGATGCGTCGAGGCATGGAGTTCCTTGGCGATTCGAAGCGTGCGGCCACATGGAGTCAAGACTTATACGGGACATAATATATGGACATTGCCTTCTGAAACATCCGCTGGCTCAAGTATTGTATCGAGAGATGAGAGAGAGCAGAGTGACTTGTAAATGAGAGAAAAGTGAGCTTTAGAGACTTATAATCATGGCCTTGTTCCCCATTGTAACCTTATTGTTTAATATCAATAAAGAGCACTTTTGGATAACTTGTGTTTTGTGTCAAAATTTTTCCTGCATGTTCAATATTTCTGATTGGGACTTCTGTGCGATGACCCCGTTGCAGTCGCTGTAATCGGCCGTTATGAAACTGCCTTGCACGAGCATAATCTAGGCTCGTGCGACATCATGCCTTAGCGAGGACGATCGCTCCTACGGAAGAGGAGCGTGACATAGTGGTATCAGAGCACGGCTTTATGTCCTTGGACTTTAAGTCGAATCTCTCAGTTTTGAAAGCTCATTGTTGATAAAAAAAAGTGTGCGCTCTCTCTCGAATGTCCTACGGCATGTCCATAATAAGTCTAAATATTTTCAAAAACTCGTATAAGTGTTCAATCGACACATTGGTAGGCGATGGCCTTTGTGCCGAACGGTATCAAACTTGAGTTGATGGAAAACACATGCTAAAGTTAGCAAGTCGTGTGCGTGCCTAAATAGTCCTACGTCGACATTAGCAAATGAGCGTATAAAATAAGAGTATAGTCTGTATGGAATAGCTATGCACATGGCCTTTTGGCTAAGTTGTGTCGCGTGTCGTGCACCTATACTTTATGGTGCAAGCGAATTACGAGCGATATTAATTATCGTTCGGTCGGGAACGGAGATATACTTGGAGTGTATATCGATAGAAACACTATCGGACTAACGCTTAGGCGTACACGAAAGATTGGTTTAGATTTGAGGAATAGTCCGAGCGACTTAGTACGTCAAGATGCGTGAATCATAAATATGATTTACTTATGGAATATCGATAAAAATATGAAACTTAGACCATCGAGACGACGTAAGCGATTACGCTAGAGTTTCATCGATCGAATCTGAAAGATGTATTAGCGATTAAATATGAACGTGATTGTGGGCTAAATCGGATGGCTCGAATCCTGAGTGGTGTATGGTCCGTCTTAGAAATCATTCGAGCAAAAATTGAGGATTAGGGATAACAACGAGTATATCGGCGAGGCTCTGTGATCACGTAAAGACTTAGAATGCGTCACGCTTAGTTGGTCGTGACTTCGAATGTCCCGAACGAGATGTCGTTCGGACAACTTGTGAATGGGCAACGCGAGTTAGAAAATGATATTGAATCGGGATTCGGAACGATGAATAAAAATGAATGTCTTGATCGAGGAAACCAAGAGGATAGCACTTGTATTTTGGATTTGGTCGAATGGAATTATGGTATATCCAATTCGGACAATAGCATCAGTTGCACGACTCGGAGTTCATTGCAAAGAAAGATCGTCAGGTTACGTACATCATCGATGGTATTGAGACGTATCAAAGATCGATGTGTGTAAGCCCCCTATTATTTATTATTTAATTATTAATTATTTATGATGGTCGAGGAGTACAACACGGAGTTCCAGGACAAGTTCATGCATCTGTCTAAGCCACCTACAGCGCGTGTCGGGACAAGTTCATGCATCTTGTCCAGGGCAGTTTGATGGTCGAGGAGTACAACACGGAGTTCCTCCGTCTCAGTCGTTTTCCCCGTACCTGATCGACACTGAGGAGAAGAAAGCCGAGAAGTTCTATGACGGCCTGTGTTTCGAGCTACAGAGATTGGTAGGATCAGTCGCTCCTACTTCATACTCGAAGATTCTGACAGCAGCTCGACGTCAGGCGCATCAACCATAGGGAGGCCAGCATGAAGCGCTCCCACTCATCAGTATCAGTAGCTCAAGCACCGCAGGGGGTACCGACGAAGCGTCCTCAGATTCATCATCCACAGAGCGCAGCACCTCCGACAGCACCAGGGACCCCTACCTATCATTTCTGTGGCAAGGTAGGTTATTATGTACAGGATTACCGATATAGGCTAGGATTATGCCTGGTTTATGGATCTGGTCAGCACTAGGCCTGATTATGCCTGGTTTGTGCCTGGATTGTGCCAACTTTCATTCAGTTATCAGTCGTGTACTAAATGTATTTAGACGCGTGGCATCATGTGATTGAGATGCGCGTGGTCGTGTACATGATAGTAGACATATCTTGAGAGATTAGAGGCATGTGCGTTACGTCATCCTGCTTTGGAAATAAAAATTATCTCAACTCTATCAGGTTGCGCGAGCTTCAGTCAACAAGTTAAACTGTGCCTGATTAGACTGCGCTTGGACACGTGGCAGCTTTTGAGAAACAGTTGTTCGGATTGTGCCTAGGCGGAACTAAGGATTTTGTTTTAGATTGCGCCTAGGCGCAACTCATAAGACATGCAGGACAGCTGTCAACCAACTCTCCTCGAGCGGTACAATTCGAGAGATTCGAAAAGATTTTCCTAGTTTATTGTGTTGTCAGTTGTCAGTGTTGTAATGTAATGATGGCCATTAAATATCAGACGCCACGTAGACTTTGGCACAATATGACTGGGAGTCTGATATATGGCGCAACCTGATCAATGGCGAAGTTTGATTTCTGAACTCCATATTAGTGGCGCAGCTTGATCTTCGGGGCGCAACTTGGTTCTGAGTAGTAAATACATGGCACAACTTGATTTTTAGGCCCTACAAGACCCCCTTCAAAGTTTTCAAAACTTAAAAATATTTTAAAGTTTTGAAATACTTTGAATTTATAAAAGTTTTGACTGAGTCAAGTTATGCCAGTCAATGCCCAGTCAACATAATTAAATCTCTTTCTCGAAAACACTCAATCTTCTCTTCGTCTTTCCGAGTTTCATTGACGATTTTCACTTTCCCATGAGGAATATGAAAAGTTTGGTGATATATATATAGGGGTTGATCTTTGTACTTTATTCTTCACTTCTGTAATTTGATGGCATCTAAGAAAAAGGAGATGGAGACCAATGTTGTCATTGAATTTGAGTCTCCTGAAGCGAAACCCGACGTCATGCCTTCGACTTATTTATTGGAGGCTGACCCAGCATTGAGGGCGGTGAACTTTCTAGTCTGTTTCGGTTTAAACCCAACAGTCTTCAATCGCTCGAGTGGTGGGCCGTCCTCTGAAGAGCGCGGCGATTCGGAAGGATTCCTTAATCTGATGCGTCGCTCGGGGATCCGCAATATGTAAGAATTGGACGCCGCCCTTCGTCAGACCAATGAAGACAAGAAAAAGGAATAATGTTTAGGCATGCCAACTTTTATTTTCTTTCCATGTGTCTTCTCCTACTTGTCTGTAGGGATCTACTCCTCTTCATTAAATAAAATTTATAATTTTTGACATCATTATTGTATGGCTGAGATTCCAAGTAGTGCATGTAGATATACTCCTTAGACGAATTCAATGTTTACTATTTTTTTGAGAGACACTTGGCAACCATCTCACGGTTTTAGGTGCCTATTGTTTAGTTCTTTCCCGAAATAGACTCCTAGAATGACACGCCTGTTTCATCTTCAACACTTTTAAAAGGATAACCAGAAATGAAAGAGACATTCATACTTTCTCAAAACAAATGGCTTCTCGTAATGTTTCACTATCCATAAGTTCACTTGCGCCACTTCGTCTCGATGCTATTCGTTTGCATGCTGCGCCTTCAAAAGTTGGTAAGTTTCAACAAAGAACCAATGGTATGAGCATTTTTCTTTTGCGCACTTTTGAAGAAAGGTACTGATTTACACATTGTAGACGCTGTTGATATACGCTAACTATTTCTGAGAATAGGCGCGCACTGTGATCCAGTATTTAGCTTCGATCAGAGACGTACACTGCTGATAGGCGCCTGTTTGATCGACGCATACTGTTTGGCAAATGTGCCAGTTGATCGGTGCACAGTTTTGATATGCGCCTGTTTGACCGACGCATACTGTTAAAATGTGCCTGTTGATCGACGCACAGTTTTGATATGCATCTGTTGATCAGCGCACATTGTTGAGATGTGCCTGTTGATCGGCGCGTAGTTTTGATATGCGTCTGTTGATCAGCACACATTGTTGAGATACGCCTGTTGATAGGTGTGCAGTTTTGATATGCGCTTGTTGATCAGCGATCGCTGTTGAGATGCGCCAGTTGATCGGCGTACAGTTTTGGTAGATTTTACTAACTTTTCTTTCTTTACTCATATTTGTAGAAGTTTGGTTGACAAGCTTCTTCAAAACTGGCATCGGTGACCTGGATGCCGTAAAGAGCATTCTTCTGACACCCACATCAGACAGCTCATGTGATTCTGACACTCAAATCAGACAGCTCAGGACTCTTCATGTTCAAGAAGGGTCTTCCTCAGATGGTAGGAAGAGCCTTTATACATGACAGTTAGATGGTGGAGAGACAGAATTAGGAATCGTATCACAAGTGTGATCTCATTCCTAGTTCTTCTGGCGGGCCGTCTTCTCTCCACTAGTTGTATTGACAGCAGCTTATCTTTGAGTTGTCTGTACTCTGTGGTTCCCATCTCGTCTTTCTGAGAGAAAAGACCAGAGTTGATTCCATTGTCTGGCTCGTTGCTTCAGGTCGAGACGACAAGGAACTGGCACCAACAAATAAGAAGATCCAAAGATGTAATAGACCTTTATTTGTTATATTTAGAATAAAAATCCTAGATGTAGTAGATTTTCATCAAGATGTATCTATGTTTTTTAAGAAGAAATAAAGAATAATTTTTCTCTCCTTTATGATTTGATTTTACTGTGATGATATGGAAAACAGAATCCAAGAGAAACGTGGATGTGATAAGTTGCTGATGTGAATAATCAGAATTCAGAAGTATGGAAAATGCAAACTCTCGTTATGAAAAGTGAATGGTCACTTCAATTTTCGAGAAAGAAATAATAAATGAACAGTCATTTCGACTCTCGAGAAAAAAGAATAAATAAATGAACGATCACGTCAATTTTTGAAGAAATGAATGAATGATCAGTTATAAATGAACGAACAGTTATAAATGATGAACAGTTATAAATGAAATAAACAGTTGGGCTTCTTTCAAAAGGTCGCATCAGTTCTCGAGGTTGACTGTCTAGTTGTTTTGTCTATAAATAGAACAAAACCTTCATAGATATCATCAATTTTTTCCTTTCTATATAGAATGTCTTCCAAAGATTTATTCATTCTGAAGCTTGAAGGAACGAATGAGACACCACCTGCTGAGCCTCCAACCTCCTCAGAAAGAAAGGGGTGAAGGCTCAACTGCTCCTGCACCAGGAGAGGACTTGATTTCCAAGCTAGTGGAGCCTGGGAAGACTGCCGAAGAAGAGGCATTGAGGATGGTTGCCTGCAAGTTTCTTGTAAGTTCAAATAATGAGATATTTGAACTGTTGGCGAACTATGTATTTAATCATGAAGGATCGGGGCCTCCTCCCCGTCCTTAATATTATGTAACTCCATTCTGCTTTTGAATAAAATAAACTTTTTATTTACATCATGTCTCTGAAATAAAGTACATTTTGCTTTTATACATAATATTTCTTGAAAAAATTTCCATTGATAGGCATCATAGCCACGCTGCCATCCATATCTGTTAATTGATAGGCCCCATTTGAGAAAACTTTATTTACCACGTACAGCCCTTCCTATTTTGCCTCGAACTTGTCTTTGCTCATATGTGTCATAATCATAGGACGTCTGACTGTAAGAACTAACTCGCCTTCCTGAAATGTTCGTACTCTGACTTTGCGATTGAAAGCTTTTGAAATCTGGGCTTGATAAAGTTCGATGTGTTATTGAGCTAGTAGTCTTTTTTCGTCGAGCGCCTCCAATTCTTGAAGTCGAAGATGATCATTATTTTGTAGTAAGATCATTAGCAATGGTGATTCTCAATGATGGAATTTGAATCTCCAGAGGTAAGACAGCTTCATTTCCAAATACTAGAGGGAAAAAAAGGTGTACAACCAGTGGGGTTACGGACAGTAGTGCGATATGACCATAGACATTCTCCAAGTTTATCACTCCAATTACGTTTGTTAATAGAGACAAACTTTTAAGGAGTTTGATAATGGTTTTGTTGAATGCTTCAGCTAACCCGTTAGCCGCACGATTATAGGCCGTAGAGACGACATTATTGATTTTGTTATCATCACAGAATCTATTAAACTTCTGGCTGATGAATTGCGGCCCATTATCATGGATAATTCGGCGAGGGACCCCAAATCTGAATATCACATGATGTTTGATGAAGTTGATGACACTACTAGTCTTTACTTCAGCCAAAGGTATAGATTCTGCCCATTTGGAGAAATAATCGGTTATAGCTAAGATGAATCGATGTTCTTTAGATGAAAGAGGATTGATAGGGCCAATTATATCCATGCCCCAAGCTTCGAAGGGCCATGAGGCAGCAGTTAGATGAAGAAATTCTGATGGTTGGTGAATAAAATCTGCATGAATTTGACATGCACGGCATTTCCTTGCATAGTCAATAGCATCTGATACCATAGAGGGCCAGTAGTAGCTCATACGTCGAATACGATCCTGTAGTTTAGGACCAGGCTAGTGTGCTCCCCAAACGCCATCATGAGCTTCGCGCAATATCTGTTTTGCTTCATCACCAGCAAGACATCTCAAGAGTAACCCATCAAAGTTCTTCGATAAAGAGTTTTAGTAGTATGATTATAATAGAATCGAAGCGATCGACGACGAATACTTGTAGCTTTCTTAGGATCTTCTGGCAATATGTCATGTACTACAAAATCAATGAAAGGTGTTCTCTAGTCCTCACTAATGACATTGACTTCAGTTAGATTGTTGAATTCAATGTTGTGGTTGTTTTCAACACAGAATAGTTCTCTATTAGAGATAACAACCATTTGTTGTCTTTTGAGTGGTACTGCCAATACCGCAGCTAGGTTAGCTAAGGCATCGACTTCTATATTGCATGTGCGACATACATGTTCGATGAAGAACCCTTTGAACGAAGAAGCTATTCTAGTTGCTGCTTCATGGTATGGTACCAAATATTGATGCCGGACTTCATATATGTCTCTAACCTGATTAACAATCAGCTTAGAATCACCATATACTTCGAGATATTCAATATTCAATTGTTTGGTTAATTGGAGTCCAATGAGCAAGGCATTGTACTCTGCCACATTATTAGAGCATGATTCGTCTAAAGAATAAGCCCTTTGAATAGCCAATCCATCTGGTGAAATGAGAACAATTCTACTCCAGCAACAAGAGTACCTCCAGTTCCAATTCTAGAAGCTCCATCGAAGAACAACCGCCAAGTAGAAAATTCTTCTGGGATTATATTTGATTCCAATATTTCGTCTGGAATCTCGTCATAGAGTTTAGATGTTTCAGGAACAAGATGAGCTGCTAAGAAGTCAGCAAGTACCTGACCTTTCACAGACTTTTGAGGAACATAAATCATATCATATTGTGCTAATAATATGGCCCATGTTGCAAGCCTAGAATTGAGTGTACTTGGCTTTTTCATTAAGACTCGAAGAGGATTGACTCGGGATATGACATAAATAGTTTGGCCTACGATGTAATGTCTTGTCTTCTGAACAGCAAACATTAGGGCTAAACATTCCTTCTCCACTGGACTATAACGATGTTCAACTCCAATTATCGTTCGGCTAAGATGGTAGATGGCTTGTTAATGACCTTTCTTGTTCTTCTGAGCTAACAAAGCTCCCAATGAATGACATTGCCCGGACATACATTAAAAAAGGTATTCCTGAGATTGGTAGAACAAGAACTGGTGGACACATTAAATACCGCTTTATGTCATCAAATGCTCGTTGACATTCTTCCGTCCAAACGAAAGATACACCTTTCTTCATTAATTGAGTAAATGGTCTGCAATATCCAGATAAATTCAAAATGAACCGCCTGACGTACGCAAGTCAACCTTGGAATTCTCGTAGCTCTTTTACGTTGCGTGGAGGACACATCTCTTGAATGGCTTTGATCTTCTCGGGATCAACATGTATACCCTTAGAAGTAATGATGAAGCCGGAAAATTTGCCACTAGGACACCCAAGAAAGACTTGGTGGGGTTCATTTTGAGTTGATACTGGCACGTTAGATTGAAGATCGTTCTTAAATCTTGAATGTGATCTTTCTTCAGACGACTTTTGACAGCAATATCGTCCACATAGCATTCGACGGTCTTTCACAAATGATCTCGAAAGATAGTACTCATAGTCCGCTGGTAAGTTGCACCTGCGTTCTTAAGACCAAACGGCATGACTGCATAACAGTATACTCCTCGAGGAGTACGAAATGAAGTATGTTTTTCATCTTCAGGATTCATCCGGATTTGATTATATCCAGAAAATCTATCCATGAAAGAAATTTGTTCGAATACACATGTGTTGTCGATCATGGCATCAGTAATTGGGAGAGGGAATTCATCTTTAGGGCAAGCATCATTGAGATCCTGAAAGTTTATGCAAACTCAAACCTTTCTGGTCTTCTTCAGAACTAGTACAACGTTGGCTACCCGGTCAGGATGATATTCTTCTCTGATAAAACTGCAAGCTACAAGCTTTTTGACTTCATCATCAATTGCATCCATCATTTCAGGCTTGAATCGTCGTTGTTATTGTTTGACCGGCTTGGCATTCAGCAAGATATTAAGTTTGTGAGTTGCAACTTGAGGTTCTAATCCTGGTATATCTTCATAACTCCAGGCAAAAACATCGATATATTCACGAATAAGGTGAATTAATTTGGTTATTATCTTCTGAGAGATTTCTGCTAATGAAGATTGGTCGTGATACGCCTTTCTCTAATATCAACCTGGACTAGTTGATCCTCGGTAGGTGGTTCTCGTTGTTCAAAACGAAGTTTCTACGGATTGTCCATTCTTTGTGCCTAAGGGTCCACTTCAGGAGCTTCTTCAATGTCATCGTTATCATCTTCTGAGAATTCAGTAGACACCATGTTAGAAGATACTATTACCCTATGAACATGACCAATGCTGGTATCAGAGTCCCATAAAATAGAATCAAAAGAGTTAGATCGTTCTTCTTCATCAGATTCAGAAGGTTCTGGAGTTGAAAGTGGTGAAGTATAACCTAGTTCCCGCTTCATTTTACTGTGGTATTGTTGTGATTTTCCTTTTGGAAAAGAAATACAAATAGGAGTTCGCCTTCCTTTACCGTTGTTGAGGCCTGTTCTGAAATCATAGCCCATTTTACGGATGATTGATTTGGATTGTGGACTATAGCGATGTAATTGTAGCCTTCTTGTATCATCTCTATTATCATTATAGAGCATGACTTTTTGTTCTTCTCTTTTATTGAAGAATATAGGCCTTTCATCTTTCTTTCGAGACGGTACTAAGAAGTACGACTCTTGTATTGAATCCAATGATACCACGTTTCGTAGAGATGATACGACTTCTATTGTAAGTGGTTTTAAAGCTATCTAGCATATCCAAATAACATTGAGTATAGTAAGAGACATCAGTATACTGCAAAGGAGATACTTTATTGATTTTTATACCATCATTTACAACAGGAACTTTAGCCTTAGTAGGCTTAGTCAGATTGATGACAAGAGGGGAAGAAGAAGAACGAGGAGGAGGAGGGGGCTTCTTATGACGAAGGTCGATTACAAGCGGCTCAGAAGAGGTGAGCTCTCTTTGTTCCTGACTATCACCAGGAAGCTGCTTCTCATGGGAAGAAAGATAGATAGTCAGTGCTTTGGACGACTGAGGATAGAAAGTACGCCCTTTGACAGGGATCACCAAAGTATAATTTAGTATACACTTCTATTCTTCATCTGTGTCCATTGCCAGAACCACCTTCATGAATTCTTCCTTGTACATGCGAGAATCGTTGCAGTATGCTTCAACTCTTTTGAAAGGATTCAGATCTGCAACCTTTTTTGGACTTCTCCATTACCATCCATATTTGAAACATTGGTGGAGTAGAAGGTACAATATTGTGTTTATGGATGAATGGTCTTCCTAACAAAGCATTGTATGAGCTATGATTATCAATTACATAGAAAGTCACCTTTGTACGAAGATTACCAATTTGAAGTTTTAGGCGTATCTTTCCCAAAGGTTCACTTCTTCCTTGATTGAACCCCAAGATGGTAGTGATAGTTGTAGATAGGTTATGCACTGGGATCTACAAAGCATCTAGCAAAGACTTTGGCATGATACTAAGAGTAGACCATGGGTCAATCAGAATACGATCGACTTTCATGGTGTCCACATATCCCATAAAATAGAGAGGATGATCATGAAGATTGTCTTCTAACAACATGTCATCTTGTGTAAAAGTAATATTAGGCATTAACTCAAACACACTATGACAATGTGCACAGCTGACTGGTTCCTTTTCAGGCTTCTTAAGAAGAGTAAGACAAGCATCAGCCTGCATCAAAGCTTCACTTAACGTCTCTCGAGTTTCTTTCGAGATACGTAAGAGTTCAAAGATTGACAATCTTGCTGTAATATTGGCCAATTGAGCCAATATGTCAAAATTATATGGCTTTTCAAGTCCAAGAGACGAGAACTTTTTCAGTGCTTTGTCAAAGCGAACAGGTTGTTTTCCCTTATCTGCTGATGTCGATTTAGAAGGAGTTAGTTCAGCCACCGGCGGGGATGTAGATGGCATATTTTCAGCAGGAGAAGATGATGTAGGAGGACCATCAAGAGATGGGGCAGAATTCTTTTGAGTTTCGGGATATTCCCGAAGATAAGGTTTCCCAGATCTAGTGCAAATTAGAATTTCTTCTTCCGCTACTGGTTCAAAGGATACCATGTTGCAGCTCTTAGATTTAGATTTAGAGTGCTTCTTTTGCTTAGAAAAGGAAGGAGTTTCAAAATCTGCTATCAGACTTGGGTGAATCCATATAATCTCCCCTCTGTCAGTTGATAGCGGAACAAACCCTCATTTTGGGGAGGTGGAAGATTCACGATCTCGAGAGTAGTCCTTGGAATGGGGACAACACCATCTTGCACAAGTTGTGGTGGAAATTCACCAAATTGTAGAGAAACCACATTAGCAGTCACCTTCTTCTCGTTCTGCTGCAGAGTAATTGCTCCAGAGTTGACCAGCTCCTGGATTTTGCCCTTGAGCACGTAGCATGCTCTGGTGGATGCCTTATAAATCTGTGATAAACACAGTTTAGGGTGATCAGTTTTACACACTTCTTTTGGCCGTTTTGCCTCTGGCAGTTGAAGCTTATTGCTTTTAATCAAGCAATCAAAGATACTTAAAGTATTATCTTCATCAAAAGAATACTCTTCTTTCGGACAAGTTATTTTTGACGGTGGTGCTGATGGAGTGGGTGATGTCTGAGTAACATTGACAGCCAAAGACACCTTGTCCTTGAGATGATGGCCAGTATTTCTTTACCATTGCGGTTATTCTGGCAATTACCCCCGGGTGTAGAATGTTCGTCTTGGTTAGGATGAGTCATCTGAACTCCTAATTGTTTGAACTTTTTGGTACTGACTTCTGCTACCTTGGCATTCACAATAAAGAAGACCAATCTTGAAATTGTGTCGATCCTGTCCACATACCGATAATAGGCAACAAGTTTGATTTGCATGTGTCTATTGTTACAGCAGATGGAGTTCCTAAAGGCATTTTAAGTGCCTCTCGGCTGAATCTTTCAATGAAACTCTCCGTGGATCATTGTGCCTTTGTTTAATCTTTAATGAGGGCAGACATTGTCATGTCGTTGACTCCCTCATAAAATCGTTCCAAGAATACTTGTTTGAAACCAGCAAAAGAAGTTATGCAGCCATCTGGCAAACTATGATACCAATCGTATGTGCACCGGCTAAACAACGACAAACACT